>OY735230.1:24691772-24786772 GCA_963457665.1 Thysanoteuthis rhombus | reverse complement strand
TCCAATAATCCTAAAAAGACGAGTATATAGCCAATGCATTCTCCCGATAGTCACTTATGGAGTTGAAACATGGAACCTAACCAAGAGACAGACCTGCAAACTGAGAAGTATGCAACGTGCGCATGAGAGAATTATGCTCAACTTTACTTGGAGAGATCACAAGACAGCACAGTATATAAGGAAGAAAACCGGTTTTCGTGACATCATAGAAACTATTTAAAAACTCAAATGGCAATGGGCAGGCCATACTGCAAGAATGAAAGACAACCAATGGACTTCATGTCTCACAACATGCATACCCAAGGATCACATAAGAAACCGAGGCCGACTGAACACATGATGGAGAGATGAACTAGACAGATTCAGGAAACATTGGCTCCATGATGTCTACGATAGAGAAATGTGGCGAATGCTGGGGAAGGTCTATGTCCAGCGACAGACGTTAAAAGACTGAAGATGATGATGAACCGAAACTGATCCCTTACTTTCGATTCATTGACGCCGCTTTGGCGTAGCTCAACCAAATTTGGCATACATACTCAGCGAACATTCTGGAAGAATTTTCACGGTTTGGTTTTCCCTCAAAATGTTTAAGGCTCAAAGTAGAGGGGTTCTATTCACAACGTAACTATAATGGTGAGCTGAACCCTCAATTTCCGTTCAATATGCGTACGTACATATATGTACGTACAGGCAGGAAGTCGCCCGATATAACAAGTTGTAACGGATGGTACAGGCCTTCTCAGGTGGAGTGGACTTCCGCAGGAACTTCTGCAGTATATATATATATATATATATATATGTTGAGAGAGAAAGAGGAGGGGAGAAAGATACATTGCCTGCAGGAGAACGATGGCTAGCAATCTTCTGAATATGATACCGACCATCGTTTCCCATATATGTGCATGTACGCGTGCATACACAATTCGCAACCAGCGCACAAAGCAAATTAACAAGCGTGCACAAGATTTCAAATCCTGTTGATAGCTTACGGAGTTTTTATTGAAAAAATGTTGATTCTCTCTGTCCTATTCAAAGGTGCGTACATACTTTTGTCACTAGAAAAGAATTTGCACAAAAGGATATTGGCACACTCTGACTATAAAGAATGAGAGGGAACATTGATCGTTGTTCCAAAGTTAGCTCAACTTGATAAATACGTCTATACGCATGTGCATAGATATATAGATATATACATAGCAGGTTGTTGTAGAGAAAGAAATAGATAGTGTTTAATGTTTACATGATTTCTTCTGTTTAATTTACATATAAATTAGTATATATATACATATACCTTCCACTTACGTTCAATGCATATAATTTATCTCGAGTGCACATTGACTCCATAACATGTAGATAGAGCATTATGATTTTTTTAAGCTGGAGAGATCTTAACACTGTGTTTCGCAAGCGATGCTCATGTTTCCAAACAAAGTAAACACACACACACACACACACACACACACACACACACATATATATATATATATATATATATAATATATATATATATATATATATATATATCGTCTAGAAAGTTTCACAGCTTTAAACACTAAATATATTGGAAAAAAACATTTTTTTTTTAAATTTATGTCATTTCAGTCACATATTTCCAAATATCTGTTAATATGATTTATGTTTTACACAGAATTTGATATTATGGTACCATGTGTGGATTTTTCTTGTTGGGATCATAACTTGTCAACCAGGTAACCGTTTCAAGTATTTAAAAACAAAACAGTTATATCAACATGGCTTCCCAGCTGTGTTGATCAGACACCACCTTCCAGCTCAGCCATGATTTTGATGTATAGCTTATATCATACTACGCGTAGTTTGTTATTTCATATAGTGTATTATCAAAGTACTGTAAATAGATATTATTTAATCCTAAACTATTTAATTTATTTGGAAACACAGGGTTTGTCTTATGTATGTTATCCAAAAACGTATTTGACGATAAGGGATCAATATAAGTATAACATCAGAGGTGTCACCTTTTTTCGTGTCACTTCTATTGAGTGTTCACCCATGTGAATATCAAATTTATGGTGTCGATTTTAATCTCGGACTGCATGCAAACCTACTTATGATATTATCTATTAGAGTATTAGTCACACAGAAAAACTTTACAAATTTCTTACACTAACCTTAGACTTAATTTTTACACGGTGTCTATCCCATTAATATCAAACTTTCTAAATTATAAAAAAAGATAGCCTACTTGAGACGAAACTAAACAGTTTTCTAGCTGGTTGTAACACCTAAATGGGCTATTCCATTAATTTACTTAGACATTTGTTACGTGGCATTCTGTGTTCAATCTCCTGCCCTGCCCAACTACCAATCAGTTGGACAAATAGACAAGAGCGAAATGTTTCCCCTTTTTCTGGTTCTGATCAAGTCAATGATCTATCACACTGACAAAGACAAAATCCCTCTCTTTTACTTACCAAATTTCCCTAACATTAATACACAAGTATTCCATTTAATATACATTACTCATTTATTCTCTCTCTCCCCCTCTGCCTGTCTGTCTGTCTGTCTGTCTCTCTCTCTCTCTCTCTGTCTCTATATATATATATATATATATATATATATATATATGGGTGGTGGTTGTTTGTAAAGAAAAGATATATAGTCTTAGTAAGCCAGAGGAAAGAATGCAACAACACCTGATGAGAGTCTCTCGCAAAACACAGTGCTAAGATCTCTCTAGTAATATATGTATATAAATGTATATGTAGTCCTATAAACTTTCTATTTTTACCACTGGAAAAGGAGGTTTCATTAGTCAAATTTTGTATAGTCTCAAAGTATCCACGACTACGTACCACGCAAGTCAATCCTTAATCCGGTCAGTGTTGTGCCAACTTGTAATCCCAACTATTTAAAATTCAAATTCAGGATCTTGTTGCGTGTAATTTAATCATATTTTTTATTTATTTCTGTGATTTTATTGTTCATTTCGGGGTCATCAGCTGTTTTATCATAACCCAGTTTCGGGCGTATATAAAAACAGGACAGGTTTGTTGCTACGGCATTCCTCGTCATATTTACATGTGGTTATATGATTATAACTACCCTATAATTTTAATTAGCTATGAAGCAAACATTTCCTCCTGTTATTGTTCTAATTATGTGAACATGTGATGTTTAACAAGGTTTAAACAAAAATTTGAACACGTACTATTTGAGGTAGTTTATAAGTAAACTCAGTTTATATTTAAAGTAAAATTCCCATTATGTATGTTTTTGTGAGGTGAATAAAAAGAATTGTAATTTGTTATGAAAAAAACTTTTGTTTCCGTTAAATAAATGTTCATGTGAACACATATCGTATAATTAGGTTTATGAATAGATTCAGAGAGCGAAATTTATTTTGAACATGTATTTTTTAGGGTCAGATCGAAACTCAAATTACATATCTAAAACAAGAGTTTCTTTTTACCTTTGATGTTTTCAAATTCCTATGAATTTTTCTTTTCTCTGATTTCATTCTTTCAAGAAACAAATTGATAACTGTTATGTTCGTTATACGTATATGTTACGTGCTCTACCTTCTCACCTCGTTGGTCAAAGCTTGGCTTTACATATATATAAATATCGAAACCTGCGATCAATAGGGTAGCCGCTTCAACGTAGCGTTGCTCTAAACATTGAGCTAGACAGCTTCCAATAACCCAAAGGCCAAAATAAATATATATCTTTTTATAATTCGATATTGGACTCGCTACAATAAATTAAATTGTTTCTATGTCTTCACATCTTCTCAGGTGAGTCATATATTATATGTATGTGGTGGTATTTTAAAAGGAAGATCAATTGTATTATTAAGCATTTGGGGAAATTTTCAAAGGGACTCAGGGATACAACGGACATGTTTTAACAAAAACATGTTTATTCATTAATCTTAGCTTAGTCTGGCACAAGGCTGCAGCTGAGATGCACCTAGTGAAAATTGATCTCACTACACTAGCGACTTAATCTTGGAGACAAATGTTTCTAGATACTATCATTGTAAAAACCACCTCTGGAGGTCTTGTTTCGACAGGAACGTGCGTACTATTCTTAATGGAACCATGCACGTGATATTTTCGGATTTTCCTGACGCTTTCGACGCTGATTGTGCCGACCACATGAACTTAGCACCGACATAGTTGCATCATTTTGCAGAGTCTAATGGCTGATTCATTGGCGAAATAACGAGACGTGTCAGCTGCGTTCGGAGCCGCGCATAGATTGACGTTTTGCACCCTTTGAAGACCCAGACTTATCACTCGAACTTAAAAATCGGATAACGATCGAATGAATATGAAATCACTTGATAGCACGCTGATTTTGGTGTTGCTTGCAAAAACTGGAAAAAACTCTCAAGGAGAACGTTGCCACTAAAAAATGAACAACCAGGATAAAGATCCCAGACTATGCTGTGACAGCATCTTGTAATAATTATTTACCATAGACTTATTATCAATGATTTGAAAAATAACTGTAATGCTGTTTATCATATTTGTTTATGATGACGTCATGGTGATGGCATCAATATGCCCGAAAGGTCGGGAACTTGTCCTACCTTGCAATGTTAGATATATAGCCAAAGAAAACCTAATCTTTGGTGCACGGTCAATCTTATCTCAAAATATCATGGAAATTGAATGAGAACTTCAGGAGATATTGCGTGGATAAGTTGACAGCCTGCCATTGTCTATCTTCGTTGGCAGAGGTCAAAAAGTCGCATTAATTATGAGTCATCCATTATATATATAGAGTTTGTCTGAGAGAGAGAGAGAGAGAGAGAGAGAGAGAGAGAGATATGTATAGTGTAGACTGTGAATAGACAAAATGGGAATTGGAAATTGAAACATATATGTATATATATATAAGAATAGGGAGAGAAAACACCCGACTCCTGTTTATCAAGAGGGTGGATTTTTGTTCTTAATCTAATTATTTACAAAAAAATTTCTGTTGGGACTCAGTATTTAAAATCAACCTGAATAGATTATATTACTTGTATTTCGCCCATGAAGAGAATGACTAATGATATCGTCACGAGAATGATGAACTAATTCTTAACAAATTATTTAACATTCTCAAATCAGTTACTCATGACGTAATTCTGAAATTCCTAAGGTTAAATTCTAATCACTTATAAAAGATAAAGTTAGTATCATGATGAGTTAATCTTCAATCTTATTTTGTGTTTTTATTTGATAAAAATAATTAAATTTCAACTACAGTACTTTTTTTATTAAAATTGTTTTGAAATGAAATAGTATTATTGATATTTGATTCTCTCTCTCTCTCTCTCTCTATATATATATATATATATACATATATATATATATGTATATATATATATATATATGTATATATATATGTATATATATATATATATATATATATATATATATATATATATATATATATATATATATATATATATATATACTTAACGTGTTTCTTGGTTTATCCATTTATTAAAAGAGCTTGATCATTTTTAGTTTAAACCTAATTACTTTTGAAAATTCCGTTAGGACGCAGTATTTAAAATTAACCGAATCCAGAAACACGTATTGGATGTTTTCTCCCACAAAGTATGTATTGCTCAATATGATGTTAATATATTAGGAACTTTTAATTCAATAATAAAATACTGAATATATGTATATGTATATGTGTGTGTGTATGTGTGCGTATGTGTGATCGGTTTCAGTTGTGTTTTATCAGGCACTTCAATCGATCGGCATTTGCATAATTCAATTCAACAAAACGTCTAATGCAACAAAGAGATAGAAAACATGTTTTAGGGCAGAAAAAAACATTGTTTGTTTTCTCAACTGTAACCATTTGATTCGCTGACATGTTTCTTGCATCAAACTCTGAAACCTTTCTCGTTGCGTCACAATTAGAATATGTTCACCACAGTGCACAAGATCCCTTTGGTAGTCGGAACGCGCAACCAGTTTAATAAATGAAGAACATCAGTATTTTTTGATTGGATACAATAGAACGTCGCCCCGACTTCCCAAATTAAGTTGATCTTGATATTGTCATCTGCTTAGTTAATTCAAATCTCATATAATTGGATTAACGTTTAATTTCTGGAAACGTGACGGCTACGCTCGTTAGGATTGATTGGAAAGTCGTGAATACATGAAGAAATATGCGACTTGGCTGCATTTTCATCTATCTTTCTCACGCTATTACAAAACTCAGGTGATATCGTGACGCACTGTTAGTATCAAAATGCACGGTTTAGAGTTAATGATGCTTCAGCTAAAAGAACACGCTTGGTCCCAGGCTCATCATCGGATGGAGGCTTCGTTGGTGGCACAGCTGTTGATGTTTCTGGGGTTCAAACGAGGCATTTCCTCCATCCCCAGATCAGGCCCTCTCACCCAGGGCGTTTGAAAATTGAAACCCTATGGTCAATAAACGATTATGGTGCAGTATAATTGTTTCATGTAACCCCAACAATGTTTCGATATAAAAAGGACTGTATTAATATTCACTGGTTCCCACTCCATCATGTCATTCCCGGTTTTGGTCATACACCTCCGTCAAGGGTCGAGTGCACCATCTGACATCTGGATCATACAGAGGACCATGCTTGCTTACACTAAAAATGGTGGGTTGAATGTCTATTGTGTAATGGGGTTGCCACTGAGATATATCCTGATATTACTCTTTTGCCTCACCCTAAAATTCGCATGCTTTTACTTCCCAAGAAATATATACCCCATCGGAATTATATGCCTTTGACTGGAATATACTGGGGAAGTTGCAGCAGACAACCATGCATTGTACGGATATTTACTATGCTTTGTGCAGTCTGGCACCAAATCCAAGTGTAGTGCACCCAGTGAGAATCGAATTCATTGCTGTAGTGATGATCTGTGAGATGTTAGGTTACCACTACTTTAAATCAGGCGTCCCTTTCTCCTTGTACGTATTTTTAAGGATGTGTACATTTCTTGTTGATCAAAATGTTTTCAGAGGTCTTGATATTTCTGATTGAAAGCGAAAGTCTAGCTTGCACGAATAAAATTCTGGCCTGTATGAATTCAAATTTTCCAATAGCATTTCCAGATTTCCAGGAGAAGTCTGGCTGCAGCAGGGCCAACCTCCACTTTTACTTCTATTCCAACTGAAAATGACTATTGCAACTTTTGTGTTGCATATACAATAAATGAATTTTTAGACACATATGACTTGACAGTTTGGCTCAGTTGGTAAAAGAGTCGTCTAGCAATCACACGATCGTGATTTCCAATCATGATAGGAAAAAATTAGTCATATATATGATGTGATAAGTCTATTTTATCATATTTCTAACTCTACTTGATGATAAATGTTTCGAGCACTTTATGAAATAAACCCATCACACTTCGGATATTATATTATATTGTATTCCCAATTATTTGCAGCGGAGGGGAAAAAATGTCTACTCCTACTTGGACAGGGGTTTGACAAAATGACTTCGATCTGAGCCAACCGGATGTTTGCAGTTAGACCGGATATTCATTAATGACGTATTGCCAGAAGTGGTGAAATAAAGGTCAGCGTCAATTCTATGGGTCGGTAATTAGAGTTGGAGATATAAACCATCCATCAAAAGGAATGGCAATTCGTGATTTTATCAACTTCCTTTTCTGTGATGTCTTGGAATAAAAAAAAATGAGGCCAATATTTAGTGGAAATGAATACGTTTCTTGTACGTGTTATTAAAGAGCAAAGATTCTTCATCACGAAAATCAATTATTTTGAAAGAGTAATGAAATTAATGGTGCCTATGACAGAAGGGTCTTCATGCTGAAGATATATATATATATATATATATAGAGAGAGAGAGAGAGAGAGAGAGAGGAGGAGACAACACACACACACGCACGCACAGACAAAATGAGAGTTGTACTGTAAATAGTTGAGATAAAGACGGAGAGTGATGTATGTATGAGATTGTTTATTTACATAGAGTTAATCTGAACATAGACAGAGTTTGTCAGTAATTTTTAATAATGTATGTTTGAATATATATATATATATATATATATATATATATATATATATATATATATATATATACGTGTATATGAATACACTTATGCACACCTGCGCATACACACATACATAGAGATATAATAAAGAAAAAAACTACTTCGGCAAAGTCTTCAACAAATGATGACTCTCGGGTAAGACATGGTTTGGGGGCTTAAATATCACTACTGCTAACGTAAAGCGTTCTAGTGACACCTCATGAGATCACCAGTAGGGTCGAGTTAGACTTCACCCACATTACGCCAGGGCTCAGGGCCCAAAATATTGAGGGTGCCACAAATGAATTGCAATGCAGAACTTTATCACTTTGGGAAGGGACCAATCATTAATAAAATGATTATTCAATACCTTCAGTACGTAAATAAAAAATATTACTTAATGGGCGAAGTGTTTTTTTTTTTTAGTTTATGAGACGCCTTATTTCAACGTTTTTGAAAGGAAAAGTCCAACATTCAGCTTCTATCTTGACAGAGAAAATGTGACTCCTTAGAATCGCATTTATTTGTATTTTGGGTACTAAATCCTACAACGGTTTCAGAGAACGATTACAATTCTGCGAAGTAAAACCATTGACATCAGCGTTTCTGTGTGGTTGTTTTCGTTACTTGCAAGTTTTGTTGCTGAGCTTCATGATAAATTTGACGAATTGGAGAACGAAGCAAAAAATCTCACAGATGTCCAACAAGAATACTGAATAACAGTAGCCATCATAGATGGCGAAGGGTTATATCCTTTTCGATATGTGCGTATGCTTATATGTTTATGGGTGAGTTTGTGTGTTCCAATACTCATGGTCATCCTGTTTTGTTCACCTACTTGAAAATTGCAGAACTGATTCCAATTTTCGAGACTAATTTTCCAAAGAAATGTTTTCTTTTAAAAAGCTTTTTTGACTAATGGGGCCTTAGTCTGGTGGGCTTAATCATAATATCTAGATTCTAGAGAAGTTTCTTCATTCTCTATTTCAGATATTTTCCAGCGGAAAGCGTCAGCGATGTCATTGATAGAATTTATTCTGGCCAGGAATTTATTCTTATATATTACTTCAGATTTTGACGTTACTATTGTTCAATTATTGGCTGTGATAGCGAATCATATATAATTTCAATATGGTGGGCCCAAAAATTATGGGTGATGTAGAGCCTATTGTGGCCTTAATTCAGCCCTGATCAACGGACTTTTCGACACTGTTTGGAAATGATAGATTCATGCAAAAGCAGTTACTGTCTGATATCAGAACATCTTAATACATCTCCTCCTTTCTGATATACAACACCACGTTTAGACAGATATACTATGGTGATCAAACCATTACACCCCCTTTCAGTAGGAACTATATTCGTTGTTTCTTGCACTCTTCTGATATATTTCTTATTTCATATTTGTCCAACTTATGCTCACAAGATCAGGCAACGTTTTCTCCCAAAGGAAAACGATGTAAACCTTTTTTATGCATCTTCACATATCTATACCATTTCGTTCGATCGTCTCTAATACACTGATTATCAATTTTCTTAGCCGTATCATGTTGGATTGATATTGAACTTGGGTGAATAAACCTGATCGGGTGAACAATCCTCATTTTCTACCTCCCTCATCCTCTTCATATTCACCACCTCGTTTCTTCCTGCGTCAACTACCACAACCAGTAATGTCAAACATCAATTTTCTCAGCTGTATCAGATTTGATTGATATGAAACTTGTTCTAGACCTTTGAATGAACCATCCTCATCTTCCTCTTCCTACTCTGCTTGGTACTACTACCACGAATGGTTGGAACGTATGGTCCTTGTTTTTCCTCCAAAGTACATCCTAGAATGTTTACCTTCCTCAACGAATTTTAATTTCACGCGTGTGGTACTTGACACAAGGTGGTTGAACATAAGGTCCTTGTTTTCCCGCTAAGAATCTTTCCCCTCCTTTACAAATTTTAATTTCATGCGCATGGTACTCGAAAATCGGCAGTTTTATCATCTTTTTATATCTTCAGCAATAACCTCGAGCACTCGTTCGTGTCTCCATTTTTAGGTTTTGAGAGAATTTTCACACTCTGTGAATATGTGGTTGGGGTTAAACAGTCTTACCACGTTCATTGCCTCCTTATTGACTTCTACAGTTTGATGCTGACTTGAGGGAGAACGATATTATTACTGCACTTATCGGAAAACTCCTTTTCGCGTCGACTTATTTTTTCATAGTGATTTAAATTTTGAATATTTTTGTTTCTTGAATTGAGACCTTGGAGGTATTTGGCTATTTTTGTGAGCTTGAGAATTGTAGTGCGCATTATACACAGAGGGCACGTTACAAACCAGCGTGGAGTGTGGTATCTTCAGTCTTTATTATTATTTTATCCCGAAACTGAGAGGTCTAACATGCGGAGAGTTCAACAGAGAAAGTATTAATCTACACTGTCAGAAATTGTCAACCAAAACTGTCAACATAGGTTTCTACAGTTTTTAAGCAAGTCTGGCTGGTTATTTATGTGTCATACATACATACTGCTCCAACGTAGCCAGAGAGCGGAAATTTAAACAATTACTTTTTATCATGTCAAGGAAAAAGCATTTTTTTTGACTCCTAATAAGTTTTTAGTGGAGATCAATTTGCAATGTAAGTTTATACTAAATTGGTCCCTTTATTTGTGATCGGCAGCATTTAGACTGGTTTTTTTTTTGTTTTTTTTTTAATTCGGACTTTTTTTGGTGATCATTGCCCAACGAAAGGTGGGAGAAGTGGCTTATTCATTGATTGCTCCTTTTTCCCGATTTCTCAAACTGATCATCCCCAACACAGCATGCTGCCAAAAGACATTGGATGCGTTACCATTTCTAGTGAGTAACTAACCAGACCCGTATGTAATGAAATTTCTTGGGGACTCTAATATCAAACGTCAGGTGCGGGTACGATTGCGATGCAGACTGACATGTATTGATAACAAAATTTTCTTTCACAGCAATACGAGGTCTGTCCACGAAATCACAAAAACTTTGTTCTCATTTGAGAGGACTTTACTTCATATGCGTAAACAAACCGTGGACACAATTTTGAGAACGCAAGGAGGCGGTTGATGGTAATATCGAAAGAGGACTTTGCAGACTCTTTTGAATAGTAGAAGTGACACTATGTGTTAGGTTCCAAGGAAAGTACTTCGAAATGGACTGAGGTGCTATTGACATAGGCTATTTTTTCGTTAATATCAAATGACTGGATACTTTCAAGATAGACCTCGTCAAATAAAAGATTTTTTAAGTAAGCGATCTTTTGTTTTATGTCTGTAAAGTCAAGAAATAAGGGGGAATTACTCCCACGTAGTAAATTACAAAATAGGTATTTTTAAAAGAAAGTGATTTTACTTAGTAATATCTGTTTCAGTATCGTATTATTTTATTATCCAAGCATACCTAAGACGTTCTGAAGCTCCAATTATCTATTGTAAACAATTTATTATGAAATTCACTTGGTCCATCCAATTCAAGGCATTACACAACGAAGAAGATTTTTTCGAAGAATTACAGTCCCAAGAGACAGACCTGCAAGCTGAGAAGTGTGCAACGTGCGCATGAGAGAATTATGCTCAACCTTACTTGGAGAGATCAGAGGACAGTACAGTATATAAGGAAGAAAACGGGGGTCCGTGACATCATAGAAACTATTAAAAAAACTCAAATGACAATGGACAGGCCATGTTTCAAGAATGAAAGACAACCGATGGACATCATGTCTCACAACATGAATCTCCAGAGATCACATAAGAAACCGAGGCCGACAGAACACAAGATGGAGAGATGAACTTGATAGATTCAGGAAATACTGGCTCCGCAGCGCCTTTGATAGAGAAATGTGGCAAATCCTGGGGAAGGTCAATGTCCAACGACAGACATTAAAAGACTGATGATGATGATGATGATGATGATGATGATGACGACAGTCAAGCCCTTTGATGTGAATATATACTTGACCAAATGCATTGAATAATGTAGAACAGACATTTGCATATGGTACTAAAATTTGGGTAAGGAGATGATTGATTTTTTAAAGATAACTAAAATGAGCGATAGGATTAAAAGAAAAAAAAGGTTGGGAAATCAGGGTTTAGAGTAAATAGAAATGTCATCGTATATCCATGGGCTTGCATAGGTTATCGGTTATCGATGGCGGTTATTGGTTTGACAGTATCGTGATATGTTTAGTTAGCTGTACTAGGGAAGAGGAATATAGATAAACCGTATAAGATATTGATTTCAATCTCTGCGTGACGCTATAGAATTTTCTCGTTTCACGTCGGCAATGGTAATATCTTCAAGATCCAAATCAGAAGAATCAAATTTCGTGATTCCGTCGTCTTGGTAACGAGGTAAGTGCGGTGTCGGTGGGTTTCATTGAATTTTATGTATATCAACTAAAACCAAGTATTAAAACAGGTTTCCTTGCGACTCAAAAGTAGATCATTCCTATAGAAACCTTGCCGGGAGCCAACCCTGCATCGTTTACTAACGGCTGTAGACTGACGGTCCAAGTATTTGCGATGAAAAACATCTAGAACTACTTGTCTAAAATTAATAATGGTTGATAATGCGTCACTTAATTAGAAAAATAAATTATGATTATATTACAAAATATAATTTTGATAATACTACTGTACGTAAAACAAATATGACATCGAGCGATTAGGGAATATAAGGTCTACGTGGTTGAATTTGATCTGCTAGCTGTTGAAGCTCTTGTAGCTCAAGCTGAAGAGTGGCTGCAACGGAGAATCAGCTTGAGCCAAAGGGATATGAGTGTTTCTTATTATCATTCTTCATTTCCGACCTGCAATGTGTAATGACAGTATATGTCGTTGCAATGAAGAGCAACAATAATCAGGATGAAATCTGAAGTCTTGAAAAGAAAATCCATTGAAGAATGCTGCATCTAATGAATATTCGCGTATGAATTGGTACGTCTGTTAATGTGTTTGTCTATTCCTGTACTCCTGGACATACCATTTTTCCAACAGAATTATAAATTGGCATCAGTACTTTTTTTTTCGGGAAAAAAGCTTTTTTCACCTTTCAGGGCCTTGTTTTGACGAGTTCAATAATGATATCTAGATTCTGGCGAATCTAGATTTTTCTAGATGTTTTTTTCTCTAATTTTGGATGTTTTCCAATCGCTAACGCCATTGTTGCCATTAATAGAATTTATTCTGGCCATATTCTTTTATGGAATCTTTTTACATGATTTCAAATTTTGACGCTACAGTTGTTCAATTATTGAGTATGATAGAGAGTGTTATTGAATTTTCTTCAACTGGAAATGGGTGGACGCTTTGTATGAATATTAACAAATACGTCTGCACAGGTTTCTTCTGGTTCGATCCAGTTCAAACTGGTTTCTTTTGATTCTCGTCGTTTACTCTTTATTATATTCGTCGAAGTTGTTTTTCGTTTTTATTATTTTTCATTCATTCGTTTATTTGTCGGCTTACAACTGAATTTTAAAAAAATGAATTGACGAATCACGTGACCAGATTTGGTAGGATTCCGTTTTCAATTGAACCCTTTCGTCGATTATTGGTTTTTAAAACCTTTCGCTGATCGTGGATTTTAATAGTATCTGATTGACTGTTAAAGAAAAGGTTTCCCTTTGTTTGGATTAGGATTTTTTTTTCCCTCCCAAAATTGAAATTTCTGAAATTTCTGGATTAACAGTTCAGCAAAATTGATATGGAACTTAGCATCGGTGGTCAGCTGAAATGTTTGTATCATTATTCTCCACTTATAATCTCATTGAGAGTGTTGCGCAGTTAGGTACACACAGGCAATTGTTAGTAAAACCCACTCCCAGTTAACCAGGCCTGTCAAAGTTTTGTGTTCCCTGATGACCAGGCTCGACGTTGTTTAACTCCGATGATCTTATGAGAACCGTTACATCCAACTTGATTTGGCCGTAAGCCCGTATCCCCATGGAGAGGTTCATCAATCTTAGGGCTAAGTGCTTAGCAAAGAGATATTGAGTACCATTTTGAAAGTCAGGTATGACTTATGAGACACGCTCTCTACCATTGGGCTGCAGTGATCGGTTGTCAAATGAAAACCAAAACATAAATGGTGGTTGGTAAACAAGTCTCATATACCATTGCAAGTATTGTGATTTCGATCTGTACTGAGTGCTCTATTGTTGTAGTCTCTTGCCAGAATAAGTAAAAACATTATCATTATTCACGACTACATAAACATTAACACAAACAACAAGTATGTAAAATGAATTTTAAACCTGTTAATTTTTTCTAGATGCAATCCCAAGATTTGCTATAAAAAGCAAGATCTTTTCAAACTAGTAAAGCATTGATTATAATAACTATGTGGTACCGTGGAAATTCCACGAGTGTTGACGACTAAGATATCATCATTACTCTTATATATATATATATATATATATATATATATATATTTCTGCAATTAAAGGCAATTGAAGATGATATATCCGTTGTTGTCAGTATAATTCACTACTTTTGTGATTAGTATAACTTAATTTCCAAGCTTCAGATTTGAGAAGGAGGAGTAACGAATGAATGACAGTCATAGTGAAAGTTGAGTCCGTTTTGCTTCCATTCAAGCATAAGCATCATCTGCCATTCCTACTCTTACATTGCAAAGGTGCACGAGGAGAAAGGCGAAAAAGAATGAGAGATATGAGAAGAATTAGCAATAATCTGGTAGCTGAATGGCCGTACATACAAACAAGCAGAAAAATGACATAATACTTCGTCTCGAAAATTCTATTAAGACTACTACCAGTATTACTATTGATATTACTACTGCGATGTAATAAATAAAAAGAAACGCGTTGTTTGAAGCAATATGTAGCAATATGGTTGCGACGTTGGGCCCTGTCTGGCCGTAAGTTTCCGAGGTCAAAATCGTTCAGGCGACCTCTATGAAGAAGTTCGCAGGGATATGGGATGCAAAGTCTCGTTGAGAGGCATTTCTTTGTTCCTACTTCACGCTATTGATTTTAACGGTCGGAGGGTATGTCGACCTGGAACGTTGCGATAAAATGCAACAATAAGATGGAGAAAACTTGTCAAAAATAAATCACTTCCATAATGTCTTTGTGCAGATGGCGAGCGACATAGCGTAAACAAAGCAGACGACAACCATTTTAACGGCTAGGACGCTTCCCCCTTCTTGTTAGCCGAAAATGACGAAGATGACTCAATCAGGACGATTTACTTGCCACCCAGAACCGAAATCCGGTCAGACAACGAAACTGAAAGAAAGATAGGGGAAGGTGGAAGGGAAATGTTTGTCCTACGGATGAGTCAGATCGTAATTCACTTTTAAATACCACCCTTCCCTGTGGACTGAGTATGAGAAGACTGTTAGGATTTCGTCTCCCTGCATTTTCCGTAATCGAATTCGGTTTTTGTGGGAGACGTTATCGGAGATATTCATTCTAATTTCCTTGTTATCTTTTATCGATAAATTGATTATGAAGTCCCTGGTTTTACGGATGTAAAATATAAGGGCTCAAAAAGTCTAAGTATTCAACGTATTAACAAGATATTAATACAATAAACCATTATTCATTTTTATACTTTCATTTTATTGTAATTCTTGTTTGGTTCCACAGTTATAAACATGGCAGTGAAACACAGCATACAAACACTCAAAAAAGTCATACAAAGACGCTGAAAAGTATAACTATAAAACGTATTGATTAGATATCAATGTTATAATGAAATTAAAAGACATTTATTTGTTCTTTTACAGACGATTGTACACTTTAGATAGATATATGTGTACGGTCCTTGGTAAAGATTATGGACTCACCACGTTTAACGGATATTCACCGGGCTTTTTTGTTAATAGCAAATCGATATATTACAGACTTGACACTAAACAATCAAGCAGAGGATAAATCATGGAATCACTCGATGCTTAGGAAAATATGGAATCATCATTTGAAAAAATCACAACGAATACTTTGTTGTTCTTATGAGCTTTTATGATGGCCTGAAGCTTTTGAGGTATGGACTTCACGACTGAAAGTTTTCTATTCCCATACAGCTGGTTCCAACTTTCTCGAATAGCAGCTGTCAAATCAGACTTGCAGGATGGAGCTTTGTCATGGAGAATTTCCATCTTAGGTGTTTAATCAGACTGAGATACGGACTGTCTGCTGGCCATGTCATTGAGTCGATATGCTCTTCCTGAAGAAAGTCTCTAACATTATTGGTTCTGTGGCAAAATACATTATCATCCCGAAAAAATGGCACCATCATTACCAAACATATTTTCTATCGATGAATTGAGAAAAGTTTCCAAAATCCCCATCAAGTGGAGTATGCATTGACTGTTAAGATAATGATTGGAGGAAATTGCTTGTTTCTTCAGACGACTATCTTCATAATTTTCATTGAAATTAAATCAGAAGAAAGTTCCAGCATCGTCGCTTTGGCCAATGCAGATTGGTGATTCTTCAGTGAATATCACTTTCATCCAATCATCCACAGTCGATCATCGTTTAGTTTTAGCCCACAGTAACCTTGTTTTATTCTCTTCAGGTGTTAATGCTAGTTTGGGTTTGGCTTTTCTTTACGTAAGTCCCACTTGATTCAGTCAATTTTAGGACCCCTGTTTCCACCCATTTGTTATTTTCATTTGTGCGCTTCTTATTTTTAGGTCTTATTGCTTTGAGTTTTCTATCCCGATGATTTGAAGTCTTCCATGGTCTATTGGTATGTTTTCCTTTTATAACCATCCTATTTTGTTTGTGCTTGCCCCAACTTTCAGTCATCTGACTGAGAACAACCCACATCTTTTACCACGCTCAGTGTGGGATTTCCCTCTCAGAGGAGTTTTATAACCCTTTCTATTGTTTCAATTGGCAGTTCTCTCGTAGGAACCATGTTTCCTTACAATTAACAAAGTCCAGCAGCTTACTGAGGTATGCCTGCACTTTGTTCAAACTGCAGAATAATTTGCATAATCAGAATTCTATTCGTATTTGTTTAAGAAATTCAAGTTTAAAAATTCAAATTTCAAGGTGATTCTATAATTTCCCTCCAAAACATTGAGCGATTCCATATTTTTCCTTTACTAGATTGAGAAAGATGCCATTTATTTGAATTAATTCATCTAGTTTGTTTGAGCGATGTTTGACGAAGCCAATATGCACAACTATTGAACAAAAATTGTTTTGTGTCATATCCTGTGATTTGTTTATTTGCAGTGGAGTTAAAAACTGGGTTTAACATTCCCAAGGTGTAGTGATTCCATAATTTCTGGCAGGGGTAGAATGATACACGGTTTGATTTTGAGGAAGATCATGTGGAGGAAGAAGGAGAAACTATGAGGGAGAGAGTGTGTAGTGAATACGCGAAGGCACGTGCGTATACGTATTTCAATGTGTGTCCTTGGGAAAGATTGATTGTGTATATATGTGTGTGTGTGTGTGTGTGCATGAGAAAGAGAGAGAAAAAGAGAGATAGTATACAGAAGAATGTATCGTGCGTGTCAGAAAAATAGTCTTTCTGAAAAACATTGTGAGAGTGAGGGAGAGAGAGTGAGAGGGAGAAAGGGTGAGAGGGAGTGTGTGTGTGGGGGATCCAGGATTTTCATACCAATCAAGTCCAATTATACGGAGACAATACAGTAGTTGGAATCTAGTGGAAATTGTCCTCTTTTGAAACAAAAAACGAAAACAATTCTTCTACCTTTCATAGAACAATTAGATGATTGCTTTTCATGTCTTTGAAAGAAGACTTGGCGAGTGCAACTTTCAAGAAGAATTTTGGCAGATTACTTCAATCAGAACATTACAACCTGACCAATTGCAAAAGTGAATGTAACATAATGGTTAGCACCGAATAAGCTGAGTAACATAACTCCATTACCCGCGGTCTCAATTCCTTGCAATACGCTCATGCACGCATTTCTCCTTCTGTTGGCACATCGAGAAAAATAAATTTTTGTTTTGAGTATTCTTTCATCTAATAAGATCTATGATTATTATCATTAGAAACCAGCAACCAAAAATGCCAGGATAAGTTTCTTCAGTTTTTAAGTGGTTCTCTTGGCTGTGTCAATATACCTCGTGTACATGCTGCTCCAATAGAGCTAGAAACACTAACTCTTTATTAAGTCTAGAAAAAAAACCCTGTTTTTTTGCTCTTTTAAATTCCCACCAAATAAGCTTTTAGGGGGAAGGGGTTCAATCTACTACGTAAATATATGCTAAATTGGCCACTCAGTTTGTATGCGGCAGTGTTCAAGTCTACTTGTGTTTTTGTTTTTTGTTTTTTTAATATTTGGACTTTTTACTGATTGTCTCCAAACAAATGGCTAAAAAGGTCATTTATTCATGGAGTACCCCTTTTTACAATTTTTTATTGATCACCCCCAACATGGCATGCGGTCAAAAGACGTTGGCCAGATAATGGTTTCTATTGAGTGACTAACCAGATTTATCATTATTATTATTATTATTATTATTATTATTATTATTATTATTATTATTATTATTATTATTATTATTATTTAGGGTGGTGGTTGTGTTGTTGTTGGTGGTAGTTGTAGGAATCTATAGTATAGTGATCAGATTTCTTTTTTGTGGGTTTGTTACCGTCACGCACGAAAAAGCACACGGCAGTGAGATTTTAGCTCGTATAAAACTGCTCAAATGTTCTAACTTGAAGAATAAAGGCATTTTCATCCTAAATTTTCATGTGGGATCTGCGTTTACTTCGGCTGCATAAGTTGTGTATCTGAGTGCAGCCCTTCTATATGCCGCTGCACATTCTTTCACGGTAAAAGGACTCATGGGTCACGATTGAGCAGAGAGAACTAGATTCCACATACATTCATTTCAATCCAATTACCGTCCTTTTCACAATTGTATTGTGTAACGTGTCGGAGTAAATTGAAGAAATGTCTTGCAATGATGTCGTTTCAAATAGGATCAGAGAGACTCTCGGGTTGGTGGAAACTTGTGTTTGTTATCACAGATCAAGAGAGAGAGAGAGAGAAAAAACCACGATCGAGAGAAGGAAGACAGAAAAAATATCTTTGGGTAAAGAAAGAAAGAAAGAAAGAAAGAAAGAGTTGCAGGAAGGAGGGAAGAAAATTACATAAAAGAACAAAGGTTGAAAAGAGAGAAAGAACGAAAAAGAGTTGGAAAGTTAGAAAGAAGGAAAGAAAAAGGATTGACGATAAAAAAAACGAGACAAAAAGGAGACAAACGGATTGACAAAAAAGAAAGAGAAAAATGTTGGAAAGAAAGAAAAACAAAAGGATGTAAGAGCGATTAACAAAAGAAAAGAAAGAAAGACAGACTCAAAAAGAAAGAAAGTTTTTTGAAAGCAAGGAAAAAAGATAGAGAAAGATTGTTGGAAAAAGAATGAAAACATGAAGGGTTGGATCAACGAGGATTGAAGGAAAATGCAAAAGAGCGAAAAAGAAAAAAGATGAAAAGAAGGAGCTAAGAAAGAAAGAAGATAAGAAGAAGAAGCATTGAAACAGAAGAATAATTAAAGAAAGAAAACCGTGAATAACTGAGATGAATAATGTAGAGAATTTCCTAAAAGAAAAACGAAACACAAAAAAAAGCTACAAAATAAGATAAGTGGAGAGACCGAAGTCTGAATGACGAAAAGGAGGGGGGGTGACACAACAAAGAACATGAAAACAATGGGAGAAATTCCTGACATAACTTTGCCTTTTGTCAGCAGAGAGAGAGAGAGAGAGAGAGAGAGAATAAGTAAGTAAGTGGAAATTGGCAACTGTCCAAATAAATCTCGTTCATCACGAAAAGAAGATCCAATCTCGTGCAGGCAAGTCTGGTGAAGGGAGGGAGAAACATTGTGGAAATGAATGAAAAACCATCTAACCATATGTCTATCCATTTTTTAATGCTGCACTAAGGGGAAAAGGGTGATGAAAAAACTAGTGAGTCTGTTGGAGACAATGCTGAGAAAACGAGTGAAAATTGTTGTGATTTTCCTTGAGAATGGTAAATTTACTTTGCTCTCCCAGAGCAAATTTCTCAATAAGGAAAAGTTTTCACGCTTAATACCTAATATGAGAAAAGGGGTACGATCTGGTTAGCCTAAATATGGGTCTAACTGATTTTTGACCAAATTTAGACTTGCTAATTTTCCCCGGATTACAGGATAAGCCTTGTCCATATTCATTTCAGTCTACCTTAGAATTGGGAAGAGCTGGTAATAGGCCCTGACTGGAGGATGGAATGTAGGTCCTATTTCAAATTGCTCCAAGGTCCAGCTGATTTCATTTAGCAACCCTTCTTGTCGCGCCGCTGGAATAGGCCTCTCTCAAAATCGAACACTTATGTCAACAATTCCTACTTTGCCCCCATTCTGTCCGGGACTGATTAGTCTGTCTGTCTGTCTGTCCATCTGTCTGCCCCCTTCCCAAGTATAATAAGGAGCAGAATTACAAAGGAAAAGGAGAAAGAATAACAATCGAAGGGATCGAAAATCCTCTCTATTTTAGACGGCCAATAAACTCCAAGTATGGTACCAAATGTATCAGACGTCCAGAGATTCAAACTCCGCCGCAGCTCCTCTTCGTTGAACTAAATCAAGAGGGTCGCAGTTTGCCTTGACACCTTTGTGACACAGGCCCAGGAGTACTGGACAATTTTTGTCATTACCTACTCGTACTTGTTACCAACACCCCCTCTTTCTCTCCCACTCTCTCTCTCTCTCTCTCTCTCTCTCTGTCTGGAAACTATAAATCGCTGTTCATATTATAAAATCAAGAATTCATTATGACATTGATAATGACTATAAGCTGATATTTGTCTGTGTCCGATTCATCTTGGAGCAAATAAAATGATTCTTGAAAAAGCAACCCTGCAACAGAGAACGAAAGAAAGTTTTATTACACTTCAGGCAGTGGAATTAAGATGTCTCTTCTCTTAGCAGGGAGAAATTAAATTATTCTATACTTTAATAAATCATAACGGACGTGGATATAGTTCATAGCCCATGGTACCTGGTCAGTAGGGTCAGGTGAGAATAAGGTAGATTTAGAGTCAAGTTATGTTATTCAAACTGTCAACAGTTAGCTACAAAGAAAATATACGAGGTAAGTCCGGAAGTTATACAGCAATCTAGAATCTTCATATCCCGCTACTGTAGCCCTATTCTAATTGGTCTAAAACACACATAAGTTCTTAAGCTATTGGTTTATCGGGATTAACTTCGGGACCATATCTCATTTCCAGGCCTCATGACGAGAATCTAGTTCATCAATAATGCCTTGTCAGGCCATTAAACTTATCACTGTATTAGTACGAATGTTTAATATGCCATTTCTGAAGGGTTGACTAACACCTGTCTCGGTCAGTATCAGTCTGTTCATGTGAACCTGTCCTATGAATAGCTAGAATTTCAAATGCTGATTTACAATGTTGAGATGTCCTTACGATTGAGTGATTGATTCAACACCGTCTTCCTACCCCTCCAACAGCAGTCATAATAATCGAGTATATGCAAATTTGCATTACCAATGCGATGTAACAATCTGTCAGTCTACCAAAGTTTATTCATATCTATCTTTTTCTCTCTCTCTATATATATATATAAAAGTTGTTGAACGCAGAACATTTTCATACATCATAGAGCAGTAGTTAACATTTTTTGACTCCCGCCCCCAATCAAACGCTCTTCGACGTTTAACGCGAACTGCGTGTAATCTGAATTGAAAGGCAGCTTTTGACGAGATTTGAACTTGCGTCCCATGTCCTCGAAACTTTTGTTAAATGAACAACTCTTTAACCTCTCTGGTTATAAGGCACCTATCAGTTGAACAGGACATTTATTTGTAGTCATTTTGCTACTCTTTCCTTCTGATTTTTTCTCCTTCATTCAATTCTGTTCAGATGTTCATTTCCGGTCATTTTGCCGGTCCCAAGTCCGGGTAAAGAAGGAAGATTGGGCAAGAGGCTGGCATCTCTTCTCTGTGAAACTTATTTGCTTCTGAAAACGCAGCAGCGTCACTTTGGCGATTGTCCCAGCGATCACCTCAAGCGAGAGCCGGGTTGAGAACATTCCTCTTCTGAGGAACTATTAACACATGTTTGTGAAGGCCTACCGAAAGCCAATTAGCCGTACAAACTTCTAGCAAAACCAGGATAGAGACCTGAAACATCAAAACCTCGTGAGACCTTAAGGATGAATTAAAACCTGAGACAGAGGCTATCAGACTTACATGGGTCCAGCCAAGTAGTGTAACACAGAAATAATACTGATAGCGTGGTGTAGCAACGGCCATGGACGCTCACTGAGGTTGCAAACAGAGCATTTGCCCTCCCTTGGATCAGACCATCTCACCCAAAGCGAAAGAATTTGAAAGTTTGAATCGTATAGAGGCTGGGAATCAATGGGTCACTATGAACAGTGACAGCTTTGGACAAATCACAGCTTAGATCCTCCCTAGTCCTTTACCTGATAACCAGCATCCTGATATATCTTTTACCTTCTACGCTCACTGTAATACATCCTTTCGTTTCTCCCAGGAAAAGTGGCAGTGGACGCCCATGGTTACGGTCCTATACTCGATGGAGTCTGTGGGAATAAACAAAATATAATGCTTATTTACCACCTTGTAGAAAGAGTGATAATCTTTGATAATTTTCTTTGCGTATTTCTACTTTTTTTCTCTCTTTTTTCCCAGCAATAAATAATCTATCTATTTACCTTTCTCTCTTCCGATTTGTTTCCTACTCTCAATGTTCAGTCCAAGTAAAAGGGAGGGGTTGATATTGTTTTTCCACATTTACAAAAACAACACGAACAAGAACAATCCTCACCTAATTCGGTGGAGCAAGATCTTCATTATCTACCTGTCCTGTCAAGTTGAACCGAACCGATACATGAAATTAACATTTCCATACCGTTATACGAAATCACGGCCAAATGATCGGTAGGCGGTTCTCTTACCAACTTGGCCAAACTGACAAGTCTGACATTTTTTTTTTCTGTGAAAATTTATCTTACGTATACGAGAAGTGGTAGAAGTAGGAGTTGTTTTTGACCCTCCAGTAGCTAGGCTTGTATTTAATTAAATTCTTCCTGTCACGCTGTTCCCATTTTTCAACATCCCGAGCAGCCAATTCTTTCTCGTCTTCAAAGACGCCCATTACTCGTCCCCATGACATCGATCGCTCTGAATCTCTCATGGAAAACCGTCTCTATTTCCTTCCTCTCATTCCTTGACTTGCCAAAATCTTCCTGCATATAAAATACCTTCTTTAGCAGAAACTATTTCTCCTGTAGCTGGTTTTTCTTTTTTTTTTCCTCTCCGTAATTCGGCGTCTACCACTGATCACCGTGACTGTGGTAGAGTGCTCGCTTCCGGTAAGGTAAGTCATGGATTTCGATCCATGGCTTAGTTAGACCCAAGACTTCAAAACGGTTTTCAAAAATGAATAACGTCAATGCTTCATCTTTGAAATCCAGACAACTTCAAACTATCAAACCATTATTCCCTTTTCATGTATCGAATGTTCTTTTCTTTCCTTCAACACTTTTCAAGTCGTTTTAATTTGTTGCAATTTCATGTATTGAACAACCATAGCCATCAAAGATGGCGAAAGGTTTTGTCCTTTTTTTTTCATATGTCCGAGTCTTTGTTTCTTTGTGAGTATGTTTGTTTGTATGTTTGCGTGTTTGTGCTTTCCAGAACTCCTAGCCATACCGTTTGGTCTATAGTTTTGAAAATTGGCATCAGTACTCCACTAGACCCTGCCAAGAGTTTTTTTTTAAATCTCCTTTGATCTTTATTGGGGCCTTATTTTGACAGTTTTATTAATGATATCTAAAACTTCCAGGATATATTTGCTTTTTACTCTATTGTAGATGCTTTCCAGTCGAAAACGCCAGCGATGTCATAAATAGAATTTATTCTGACCATATTTATTCTTTGATAGAATTTCTTCATGTGACTTGAAACTTTGACACTACGGTTGTTTAATTATTGACTGTGATAGCGAGTCTTGAATCATTTTATTTACGTATTCTTTGTATTTCTTTCTTTGTCATGCAATAAACAACTCATTCTCTTTTCATCTTCCTCTTCTACGATTTGTTTAGACTTGTCAAACTCTTAACTAAGTCAAAGGCTGTAGTTGATTTTGTTTTTCCGCTTTTACAAAAACAACGAGATCAAAAACAATCCTCACCTAATTCGGGGGATCAAAATCTTGATTATTTGCCTGTCCTCTCATGTCAAACCAAACCGATGCATAAAGTTAACATTTACTTTCCGTTATATGAAATCTCGGCCAGATGATCGGTAGGCAGCTCTCTTACCAACTTGACCATAATAACAAGTCTGACGTGTGTGCGAAAATTCATGTTACGAATCCGAAAGGTGGTTGAAGTGGGAGTGGATGTTGACCCTGCAGCAGCCAGGCTTGTATTTAATTAAATTCCCGCTGTCAAGACGCTCACATTTTCAACGTCTTGGCAGCCAAATTCTTTCTCGTCTTCAAAGACGCCTATTACTCGTTCCCATGACATCGATTGCCCTGAATCTCACAAGGCAAACCATTTCTATTTCCTCTCTCTCTCTCTTATTCCTTGCCTTGCCAAAATCTTCCTGCATAGAAAAATACCTTCTTTAGCAGCAACTATGTCTCCTGCTTTTTTCTCTTGTCTGGTAGAGTGCTTGCCTCCTGTTCGGGAGATCTTGGAGTTCAATCCCTGGCTGAGTCATACCGGAGACGCTTTGAATGGTACTCAATGCCAATATGATAAGCACTCAGCACGAAGAGTGAGATTTAGGAAGTCTGGGGGCTCTGTTGATCTATCTCGCCCGAGACAAACCCATGGAAAATGCACCCCTACGACGGGTCTTTATCATTCTCCTGCATTGCTTGACTCTTGATTAACTACACACTGATTGATCCACTTATCATTTCGCAACCTCGTCAATTCACCAACTCTTAATTCCATGAAAATCATCATCATCAATCTTTTAACGTCCGTCGTTGGACATAGACCTTCCCCAGGATTCGCTACAATTCTCTATCATGGGCGTCGCGGAGCCAGTATTCCCTGAATCTGTCCACTTCATCTCTCCATCTTGTGTTCTGTCGGCCTCGGTTTCTAATGTGATCTGTGGGGATCCATCATGTGAGACGTAATGTCCATCGGTTGTCTTTCATTCTTGCAATATTGCCATTTGAGTTTTTTGATAGTTCCTATGATGTCACGGACCTCCGTTTTCTTCCTTATACACTGTGCTGTCTTGTGATCATTTCATGTAAGGTTGAGCATGATTCTCTCATGCGCACGTTGCATACTTCTCAGTTTGCAGGTCTGTCTCTGGGTTAGGTTCCATGTTTCAGCTCCATAAGTGACTATCGGGAGAATGCATTGGTTTTATACTTTTCTTTTTATTTATTTTTATTTTTTTCAGGATTATTGTGAAAATCAAAGGAAGAGAATTCAAGGTCTTTATTCCAGACTTTATCATCTAGAAAAACACGTATCCGCTTTTTTCACTATAAAATTGCGATTGGAGATGTTTTCAATTTATGGAAAAAAATTCTACCGTAGATGTTTCCGCCTCGTTTTGTTTTCAAGGGCGAAAATGACTAACGAGATGGAATTTTAAATGAAATAGAATCATAATATGTAAATCTAATGTAATGTACAATAATTATTAGATAATTTATGTTTCTTGTTCAGTGTTTCATCAAACTTCTTTTTTTCTTCAACTTAATTTTTGTTTATTTTCAATTTTTTTCATAAAAGACTAATAAAAAGTGTAATGTTTTATCAGAAACTTTTTGCACAACTTAGAAATGATGATCCTCATCGGAATTCTCGTTGTGAAATGATAAAAAGAATAAGCGAGGCAAAACAATTTAACATTTGATATTTATTCAAAGGAATGAAAATAAAACAATTTTTATTGGTGGAAAAATAAAAATAGTTGAGAAAAATCATCAAAGATAAACAAAAGTGAATAGATAAAAATTATTCACGAAGAAAATAAACTTCATCCTCATTCACGCAACGGGAGAAAGATCCTAAAACCAGACACAAACCGGATGACTCATTCGAAATGGAAAAATGAAATGAGGCTTTTTCGAACGAGTTTTTTTTTTTTTTTCTATTTGTACCTAATAGCTTTTTACACTGTAGCAATTGTTTTTCTTGCCCTGAATTTGAGTCATTTCAGCAATATTCAACCATAATCTAGCCATTGTCGTTGTATTATTTACATGTGTCGACGCCTATTACGGTGATCGAGAACGTCCTCTTTTGAACGATCGTGACCCGGAACATCATGTGTTTTCAATGTTCAGATATGGCAATCCTACCAACCGAAGTGGCTCATTTTACAGAAAAAGCCACTTTCAAAACTTCGACGTAACTCCTAGTCCATTTGCCAGTCCTCTTGCTTACTCCTGATTTTACCCTGACAGCCTGTCGCTCATATCGTGAAATCTCACATTGTGCCTCCCTGCATCAATTGAATGATTATGCTAAATACCCCAGAGAGAGAGAGAGAGAGAGAGAGAGAGAGAGAGAGAGAGAGAGAGAGAGAGGAGGGAGGGGAGGGGGAGCTTAGACGTTGTACTCCTTAATCGAAAAACCTTGTTACGCAACACTTAACAACACCCCGTATTTTCTCTCTTTTTCACCCACAATATCCTCCTCCAGTTACGTTTTCATTTTTTTGCTCTTTTTTTTTCTTTGATGGCGTTCTCGTTTCTGACCCCGTGTGACAGTGCCAATCTTTATAAGCCACCCTCCCCGCCCTGACCTCCTGCATGGAGTAAGTAAATACGTAATTGCAGCTGTCGTCAATGTTGACATTTAAATTTGAGACTGGCACTGACAGTTGGTGCTGTTCACCCTCATATTATGAAAGGCTATTACATGTGGCCCGGCTGCCATCACACGCTAACAACACGTGATGGAAATTTCCATGACGCAAATAACAGCGTCTCCCGAACAGAAACAGATAAATGCTTCTACGCTTGTTTGTTGGTCATTGCAAAACGAGCTTAGTTCCGTTCGTATTTGATTGAATTTATTTTATTACATTAGAGAAACAGCAACTGCGACGATAACGTTAACAACGGAGAGAGGGGGGCATAATTGTATTTATTTATTTATTTATTTATTTATTCATTGCGTAAGCTTCTCTTCTTCGACAGTGCTACGATAGCCAAAAGGTGACATAAATATACGCACCCGTCTTCCTAAGTCATATTACTTGCTTATATTTACGGCCAAAATTCATCCCCATTAAAATGAGCTTTTAAGGGGGAACAGGTCAGTTTCATCATTCACTTTGGTGGGGGGGGTGTTTGTTTGTTTGTTTTTTTGTTGAAAATTGGGACTTCCAACAAAATGTGACGGAAGTAACTCATCCATTGATTAAAACGTTTTGGTTTTTTTCCCAATTCTTCAATTGATCACTCATGCTGCCAAAAAAATTGGTGACGTGACGGTTATTATTGAGTGACTAACCAGACCTATTTGAGAGGTTTTGTTCGTTTTTTCTTTTCTTTTTTTTTCAATTCCTTATCAATTGTTTTACTTCATTGTTCATTTTCTCCCACTTTTTGTCAAAATCCAGTCGTAGTGAGCATTGACTTTGTTTCCCTCCCATAACAAGATGAACAAGAACAAATCCTCACTCGAACCAGGGAATAAATTCTGCGCGATTTGCCTATCCTGTCACGTTAAACCAAACCGATATATAAAATCAACATTTTCCTACTGCGATTCGAAAACCTGACCAAGTAATTGCTGGGTGGCTCCCTTACCGACTGAACCAAACTGACAAATCTTGGATATCTACGATTTCTTTTTCATCATAAACAATTCAGAAGTTGCAGTAATCGTTTTCAGTAGGAATAAAAGTAGAAGTGGAGTTTGATCCTGCAGCAACCGGGCTTGTTATGTATATTTACGGCCAGAATTAGAAAGCATTCTCTATGTTTGTGCAACACGATCTCTGTCTCTCTATCATCACTCTGTCAACATAGTCAACATATGTTTTTTCCAGTTTTTAGGTGATTCTGATCGGCCATGTTTGTGTCGCACGTCCATCAATGGAGCTCACACATTATCATACTCAGCAAAACGTTTATTTGGGTTTTTTTCCAGTAAATTCTCCCTCAAAATAAGTCTTTAGGGTGGTCAATTTACAATGTAAGTTTGTCGTAAATTGGTCACATCATCATCATCATCATCATCATCGTCAGTCTTTTAACGTCCGTCGTTGGACATAGACCTTCCCCAGGATTCGCCACAATTCTCTATCTTAGGCGTCGAGGAGCCAGTATTTTTTAAGTTTGTCTAGTTCATCTCTCCATCTTGTATTTTGTCAGCCTCGGTTTCTCGTGTGATCTCTGCAGGTCCATGTTGTGAGTCATGATGTCCATCGGTTGTCTGTCAGTCTTGCAACGCGGCCTGCCCATTGCCATTTAAGTTTTCTAATAGATTCTATGATGTCTCTGACTCCCGTTTTCTTCCTTATATACTGTGCTGTCTTGTGATCTCCCCATTTGAGGTTGAGGTTTACTCCATTATGGGTGATATGCTAAAAATCATTATTACATTGAAGGAAATTATCCGCCAACTGTTTGATCTAATCACTATTTTTAATTTATTTCAATTTACATATAATGCAACTGAAAAATCATTTAAATTGAAACTCGAACAGGGTGTTCAGTATCTCTATTTAGCCAATATGGCGAACCTAAAAGACCTTGATTTGGTTTTTCCTTTGCTCAAGCAAGAACTGGTCTAGTTAGCCATTCAGAATGAGTTCACATGTAACTGTTCCCAAATTCTGGACTTATGCCAAATTTGGTTTTGTCAAAGTTGATCAAATATTTAGTTTTACGTGTTTGATTCTCTCTGCGTGTTGTTGAATTGTAGACTGGTTTCATAATTTGGCCTACTTCAACAAATGGACAAACATGTCTGCCAGTGCATGGGCGTATGCTTTATGTATGTGTCTCCTTGCATTCATTACTATTTGGCTAGGACTCAGGACGGATTGGCCCTGTGCCATTCCTTGTCTTTGAAATCAGTGAAAAGTTTGATGTGTTGCTTGATCAAATGCCAATTTATTTATCCCTTTTGTTCTCCCCTGATTTTTAAGAGAATTGTTTCTTTTTTTTATTTATTCATTTATTCAATTACTATTACTATTATTATTATTATTATTATTATTATTATTATTATTATTATTATTATTGTTGTTGTTGTTGTTGTTGTTGTTGTTGTTTTTGTTGTTGTTGTTGTTGTTGTTATTATTATTATTATTATTATTATTATTATTATTATTATTCACACCAGTTGCCTGGTGGTCACAGCTGGAAGCTGAGTGACAGCAAGTCCCCTCATGTCTCCAGCCCTCCTCTCATCTTGCCCTCACCAATCACAGCGGTGCTGTGGTTCGTACCTCCATCACCATTTGAGTGTGTGTGTGTGTGTGTGTGTGTGTGTGTGTGTGTGTGTATTTTGAGTTTTTGTTCTTCTCTTCCTCCTCCGTTACGCCACCACTAAACAGCTGGGGTCGTAAATTTCATATTATTATTATCATCATCATCATCATCATCATCATCATCATCATCATCATCATCATCATTATTATTATTATTATTATTATTATTATTATTATTATTATTATTATTATTCACGCCAGTTCCTTGATGATCGTCGTTGGAAACTGAGTGACAGCAGCCTTCCTCTAAACAATGTCAGTCTGAAGTATTGCTGTGGTTTGCAGTTCCACTGGTGGTTGTCGCTAAAGTGACCAGTTTCCAGTCTTCACTCCTCAGATGTCACAGCATGGCCATGGTTTGTACAATATCAACCTCACCCTGCTTTGCTTACATGCCTTGGCTCCTTCATTCTAGCTTTGGGGGGCGGGGGTCATTCTCATTGCCTCCGATTGCAGGAATCCTATTAGCATCCACACAGGCCCCAGTAGGAACACCATGGTCCACCCAAGTCTCAAACATTTCTTGAATTTCTTACACGTCTAATTGGTTCACACTAGATCTTTGGTTCGCGTGGAATCATCAGCATTTTTCTAAATATTCTCCCAGACCCCGGCAACGCTAGGGTCTGTACTGTCTCAACCCCTCTTCTAATTTTTACCGAATCAAATCTTGATCCCAGTGGTCTGACACGCTTCCAAGTGCACCAAAAATCTTAACAATCCTGTTGCCAACCATCCTCAGCTCCCTGGCATAGTCCTGGTATTTTTTTCAATTTTCCACATTATTATTATTATTATTATTATTATTATTATTATTATTATTATTATTATTATTATTATTATTGTTGTTGTTGTTGTTGCTGCTGCTGCTGCTGTTATTGTTGTTGTTGTTGTTATTTTTGTCATCGTTGTTGTTTTCAAATTATAACGAAAAACATGTGGGATTAATAGGAAATTTCCACATCTTTTCAAGGTCTTATTCCAACGAAGCCATGATGGAAAAAATACTCCCATCTGCTGGCGCAAACGTTTGGAATTTTCCTATTCCAAACATCCCACCTTCACCATTTTCCTGAACACATTCGATCCTCTTCTCTTTCACTGTTTTCCACGTTTTCTCTCGAGAGATTTTAGTTTGTTTTTTTCTGCTTGTTTTCTTCATTTTTTGTTTTTTTGTTCCCAAGTTTTAAATACCATAAAATGGTTGTTCTCTACACGTATAAAGAAGCCACAGGCAATAAAATAAAAAAAAAGAAGGGGGAAAAAGAAATCAACATGAAGCCAGAAAAAAGTCAAAGAAAATAATAAAATCAAAATGGCTGTCAGGGAAGGTCAGAGTGGGAAAATTTCCAGATCATTCTCCCGTCATCCTCTGTTTCCCACGCACGGCTTCCGGTGCTGGCAAGAGAACAGAAGTCACATCGCGTATAAGGTGTCAGATCAAGCATGAATACCTCATATATTTTGACAGCAGTTGTCACTCTCTAGAAATGGAGAAGCTAATGTTATGTTCTGAAAATGAAGAAAAAAGAGAGGAAGAAAGAAATAATACGAAATAAAAAGAGAGGAAACAGCATAGAGGCTACGAGGCTAATGAGAAATAAAAATAAAAAAACTTTTAAAAAATGAATGATCCACTGACAAGAAAATGGCGCCGGATGAAAGAGAAGAGATGAAAAGAGAAAAAAAAATGAAGGATATCATTTCTCACAAAGATGTCGAGAATAACTGCCGAGACAAAAGACGTTAAAAAAACGGAAAGCAGTAGAAAAATAGCTTAGGAATCAAAGAGAGTGAACTGGAATTAATTGAAAGGGGGGCAAAGTAGGGAATGGAGTGCAGGAGGTAAAGACAACATCCTGTCGCGTCAATAATACCCATTAATCGTCTGTCTGGTCAGCTTGACAGTGGCGCCATTATAAAATCACGCGATCAGATACACATGGAGTCCCCCTCCTTTCTCTCACTCGTGCACAGAAAATAACATATATATACACACACACACTCACTCACTCACAGACAGAGACAATTGTGTATGTTCCCTGTTTTCCTTACGCCTAAATAGACTCGCTAAATGAACCATAAATACCGGTATAAATACTGATATTTGTCAGAGCAATGACGTCCAAATATGGTAATATCCATAAACCATTTATAATTTCCCTCGCTTTTTCATCGCTTACATACATGTGAAGGCATGGATGAGCACACACAGACTTGCAGAACGTTATAAATACAAACGTGGGAAGGAAAACTGATACGATCAATATTTCTCATAGCAAAATACTACCAGGGATACCGTGTGCCCCTCCCGTCACTTCTACGTCACTCGCCCGAGTTGTTTTATCCCCATGTTCAAGTCTTCATGTCCCTGATGGTGTCTGGTATGCAAGTCCTTTGAGCGCAAGCGGACACACAGACAAGATATTTTATTAATCAGATACACAAGCTCATACACACATTTTTCTTTTGAGAAACCCATCATAGTTCATTTTGAGCTGTGTGCATGTGTTAGCGCACACACGTTTCGCCACCAGTGCACAAAGGAAATTAATGTGCACACAAAAGATTTCAAATTCTGTAGATAGCTTACTTGCATTTTCATTGGGAAAATATTGATTTCCTGCGTAGAATTCAATAGTGCTCACATACAATTGTCTTAGGAAAAAAATTGCCCAACATTACATTTTTGCACCAACTGACTACAAAAAATTCGAAGGAACCTTTTCAGGCACAGACTTATAGATACTGCATACGTACCCTAGCTCATCACGTAAACCAATTTGCAAGTATTGTGAGTTCGAACCTCACCGAATACCCATTTTTGTGATCCTGAGCTAAAAACATGGAACTGTGTACGAAAGAGATCAAGACACGATTGTGGGGACCAAGTTTGCGAGAGAAAAAACCTGCATAGTTGATAGTCATGCTTAAGGTAGCTTGGTGGGATTACAAGACAGCAGAGTGTTTTAGAAAACAAACAAGGGTTTCGGAACATCATAGAACCCATAAGAAAACTCAAATTGCAATGGGCTGGTCATGCGGCAAGAATGTCTGTCAACAGCTCGACATCAAGATTCTTAACGTGGAACCCCAGAAATCATGTGTTAAATTGAAGTCCGTGTCGTTATCCTGAATCCGTTTAGGTCGATGCCGATTTTGCTGCAATTCTATTGGCTGCCGAATCACTCAGCATCCTCATCATACCACTGCTTTGCAAATTACCCGGAAAGAAATGGAGTGGATTCCAGAATTTTTTTTTTTTAATGTTCCATTGTATTTCCAGAAACACTGGTTGACTTTTTGTTTTCTATAATTTGTGCAATGGGGTTATTTTTACGAAACCTATTTTTACAATCTGTGAAATCAAAACTATTGAGATTAAAATAATTTTTTGAGTTGAATTAATTTACTTCGGTTGTTGAGTTTGATAATTTATAGTTTGCAGGAACAAGCTATGTTGAGTTAATATGATTCATTTAAGTTAAGTTATGGGAATGATGAGTTCGTAAAGAAACTCTACAGATATTTATTAAAATTATCTTTTACTCGGCAGTGATATATATCATTGTTGAATGGGTTTGTAAACAAACCATCCAGCATTATTTACATTTTGCTCCTCCATATAATATATAAAGCTTTCGTTATCTACTCCTGGATTATACTGAATTTGTGCAAAATTAATTCATTGCTTAAATAGTTCTCATTTTATTATTTAAAAAAAAGTTGGAAAAAAATGAATTTAAAACAAGTGTTGGTGCCTTTTTCGTTAAGGTTACAAATGACAAAAATGAGACGCTGAGACGGACTAGACTAGTTCAGATAGAACTGGCTCCACGACGCTTACGATCGAAAAGTCTGGCGGATACTGGGGAAGGTCTATATTCAACTACGGACGTTTTAAGGATGATGATGATGATGATGATGATGATGATGATGATGATGATGATGATGATGATGATGGTGGTGATGATGATGATGATGATGATGATGATTGGATTAAGTCTTGTAGCAACTGTACAGGAATATTACCGCTAGAATGATTAAGAGATAAACACAGACTGGCAATGAATTGAGGAATTTTAGATTATAATTATCCAGACTTCGTGCGTTGGAATCGACCCTTGATCTCGCAGTAAACAATATGAGTATAAACACGCGGCGGAAAATATATGAATACGCATCAACGACATACATATACGAAGTCTATCTGAAAAGTATCCAGCCATTTGCTATTAACGAACAAATGCTACTTATCCTACTTAGGGTAATGGCGCTTTAATACCCTCGAAAGTACACCGTGCACTCTCTCCTTTCTAGATTGCCGGCAGCCGGATTATCACCTCCTCCCTAATCTTGTGCACGGTCTGGAATCTCTTTGGGAAAAGCCAGAAGTTGTGGGAAATCAAATCTGGACTGTAGGGGGTAGGCCAACAGAACTGGTGGTGCGATGGTTTGCCCCAAACACGCGTGAGCAAGCTCGGTTATTGTAAATGCAACGGTGACATAGTACACACAGCCATTCAGCGTCATTTCTATATCGACAGAGTAACCCATCAGGAGAGTGTCTTCCCACCCATGGATCGTCACGGGAACGGGCGAGATTAAGAGACTGTGGTACTGGTTAGGGCGTTTGAGGGTGGGGGTGTCGGTTTAGTCGGCCAACGCTGTGAAGTCATCCGCTTATACATGCGCAGTAAGGTCCCCTCTGATTGGTTGCCAAGTTGCGTAAAGGCCGCGCCAACAGTTCTCGAGATATTTGAAATGGCTGGATATTTTCCGGACGAATTTCGAGCGAACATACAAATACACATGAAAAGACAAATACACACCGGCAATTATCACATTCTATAGATGCGTTCACGGTCTTTTACAGTGAGAAACGTGAGAAAATACACACATAATCCTGTACGAAGACGCACGCGTACACAAACGTGCGCGTGCAAATACTGCTATTATACAAAGATAACAAATACACCTACAAACTCCCACAAATACACACGCAATAATAGCATAACGAATACGTCGTAATGCATGAATACACTATCATTGCACACTCAGACGACATTTATGCAGACACATCCGCATGTACAGACTTTGTATTGATAGCTTGCACACATATATACACGCCTCCTCTTTCTTCGCCATTCTCTGTAAAAACCACGTTCAGAGCATGCGACTATAGCGTGATGGAAATTTCCATGACGTAAACTGGCTTCCAGCTCCGCCTCGCCAACCTTTTCCACTTTACGTTGATGTATTTTTATTCAATACTCAGACGATGGCGTCGTGTATTCGAAATTCAGTTTTACTTTGCCTGCCTTTTATTTCTGTTCATTTTGACTTTCTTAATTCTGCATTTTTTTTCATCTTTTGCTTTCTTTTTCGTTTCTTATTTCCTTTTATTTATTTACTCATTTTTTTTTCTTTAATTCTTTCTCTTTTCCTTCGGATTTTAATTCCGTTTTCGAGTTAAAGTTGATTGGAAATTTTGGCTAAAACAATAAATTAGATTTGTACGTTTATTTCTAATTTTTTTTTTCGCGTTTCTTAATTATTTTCTTTTTCGATATTTATTTATTGTTTCACTCTCGTGAGGAATAAAAAGAAAATTAAACATTATTCCAACATTTCATTCTCGTATCTTCTTTAAGGGACTATCAACTAAAACTGCCAACATAGGTTTATTCAGTTTTTAAGTGATTTGCCCCACAACGCCCACGATAAAGAGATATGGCGAGTCCTAGGGAAGGTCTATGTTCATAGACGGACAATAAAAAGACTGATGATGATGATGATGATGATATCTTGAAAAAAAATCGTTATGTTCTTCATGATTACCCAGTAGATAGGTTTTTACGGAAGGGGGTAATTTGCCATGTAATTTTATACTAAATTGGTCCCATAGTTAGTGTCTGGAAGCATTCGTGTTTGTTTTGTTTTTGTTTTTTTTTGTTGAAATTTTGGTCTTTTTTAGGGATCACTGCCCAGCAAAAGGCGAGAGAAATAACTTAATTCATTCATCCCTTCACCAAATTTTTAATTGATCATCCTTAGCATGGCATTTTCCTACACATTCGGCACATCACGGTTTCTATCGAATGACTAACCAGACCTATCATTGTTATCATTATTATTATTATCATTATTTTCATTGATAATAATGAAAAAAATGATAATAATAACATTCGTCTATTTATCTACTAAGGATATATTTGCTTATCTATCTCCTTCAAATCTTTTCCGATCACGTGGCACATATTTCATTCAGGCCTATCAATCTACCTCTCTTTCTAGTTCCACACTCATCAATCTCTTTCCTCCTATCCAATCAGGAGATGGAAAACGAGCGAAAGAAAATTGGAATTATCAATCATTGATAATTCTATTTTCGAATGTTTCTTTTTCCCCCTTCCACCTTGTCTCAGCAAACGTTTTGCAAACAAAATCCAGACATTATTTACTGCCTGAATTCCTTCCTTCCTTCCTTCCTTCCTTTATTCATTCATTCATTCCTTCCTTCTTCCCTTCCTTCCTTCCTTTCTCTATCATCTTTACTTTCTTGACTAATCCATTCGTTTGTTGTTATTTTTGTTTAGTTTTCTATGAGAATTTTGCTACGTGAATATTTTTTTTTCAGGAAATAAGGAAGGAAGGAAGGAAGCAAGCAAAAAGAACTTTTTTCCTGATTACAACGACGACCGAAAAAAGAAACATGGCTTATGTCGAGAGTCGACACAGATAAACATTAAGAAAAACAAATGGGCAACAGAAACTAATTGTAAAAATGTTTCAGGAAGAGAATTTGAAGGGAAAAAACATTGGAGATAAATGAACGAACATATATATGCCTATAATATATGCCTATTATAGTTAGAACAATGATTAAGATGATGGTGGCCGGCACGAAGAAGACGTTCTTGAAAGGAAAGATGTAGCGATGCAAAAACAATTTTATAACCTCTACCAACGATGTTGAACAGAGGTCAAGTATTCAACCATGTTTGTCTGTCTGTTTGTCAACACACAATATCTTCAAATGTTCCCAATGAATTTCCATGATATTTGGTGGGAGGATGGATCATGGGCCAAGAAACGATTGACCCACATGATATCTCCCAAATTTACGAATGAATATCAATGAAATTTGGTGGAAGGATGGACAATGGAGTAAGAAAAAAAGTGGTTCAATTAATATTTTAAAGATATTCCCGGTTTTCCAAACATTTTTTATATGCTCATGACGGTCCATCTTACACCTCACCCAATTCTTATTTTCATGGTTCCCATACTTGTTTTCTTTATATTATATCACAAAGTCACAGTTGGAAAATTGATGAATATAATTCTGAACGATGAATAATCTATAATGTATTGGTACAAAGCTATCACCAAGATTCTAGATATCCTGGAAAGAGGGAAAGTTCTCGAAGTGGGAATGACACCATGGGTTAGCACCCTGCGTGACGCCAATCGTAATCACGTCACAGCACGTCAAAATGAATCCATTGCCAGCAAGCTCGCCTAGTACATTATTACGAGTGGCTTTATTGTTTTCTTTCGCCTTGGTTTTGTTTTCCTGGTGTTTCTGTCGTGTTTTACTGCATCAAAATTAAAACATGGCCATATTCAGAGAAAGTGAACGTCACCGGGGAGCGATGGTCAACAAACACGCCTAGATCATTACTACTAGTGTGCCTTTTGTTTTTGTCCAAGTTCTTCTGCTTGTGATTGGTTGGTCTTTACTGCATCAAGATTAAAACGAGGCTTTGTTCAGATGGTCGACAAGCTCGCTTTGCTCATTATTAATACCGTCTTTATTGTTTTTTTATTTCGCTTTTCGCTTGTGTTTTGTTGTTCGTTGCCGCATCAACACTTAAACACGGCCGTATTCAGATTGATGCCCAGTCACCATGAAATTACGGCCAGCAAGTTGACCTATCATGCTATTACTCTTGGAGGTCAACCCCCATTGAATGTCTAACACACATATCAAACTAAGCTAAGCTTAATGAATATCAGGAAGCTCTTTCGGTCATAACTATTGTAATGAGTTCTTCCCTCACTTGGTGACCCACATTTGTGGCCTTGTGCTAAACTAAGCTTAATAATGGGCGCCTCGTTGTAGAGCAATGGACAAGAAGCGTGAGTTTTCCCCTACTAGACGCGTCGCCATTGCAAAATGGTCAAAGAATTACACTGTCGTGAGTTCGACCATCGAATGTCCGATTCTTGTGGCATTGTCCGAGACTAAGCTAAACTTGACAAATATGGCTGCTCATAATGGTGTTAGTTCCGTAATAGTGACCATGAAATTCATAGAAATCCTGTTTGTTTTCCTATATGAAAAAGCTTATGAGAAAATTTGACTTGGTACAGCGCTATCTTCTTATTTAACGTCATTCTCATCTGCCTTATCTACCTTTCTTATCTGGGTGTAGGGAATCAATGGAGCTGTTGAGTGTGTTGTGGGGTCAACGGGATGGTAGGGTGCCCTGAAAGATAAGGGGTCGTAGAGGCAGTGGGGAGGCAAGGGATGGTAGAGGGCGCTAGAGAGCAAGATAGTGGTAAGGGAGCGTTGCAAAACAAGCAGTGTCGTGGAGGGGCGAAGGACAAAAAATAAAAATGCTATTTTCAATTAATCCTCTTTGCCTGACTCTACGGGATGGGTGTACTGCTAAAATATTCTCTCTAAAAGTTCAATCGTTCGAAAAGGTTTGGACAACAATAGTCTATCTGTCCTTACATGTTAACTGCTCGATCCCCTTGAAATGCCCCTATGAAGGGGGTAGTGTCCAAGAGCACAATCACCAGTATCAAAAGCAAGCGCATGCGCACAAGATAGACAGAGAGACAAAAACAAAGACACACAGAGAGAGGGAGAGAGAGAGAGAGAGAGAGAGAGAGAGAGGCAGAGACAGGAACGTAGTCTCTTATAAGAAAGCTAGCGTATATAGTACTAATCAAAGATACAATTAGTTCAGTACAGAAAACCCTGACACTTGGACATTTTAATATGCCAGTAATTGAAGTTTGACATTCAGGCATCAACTATAATATCTGATAAGTATCTTCTGAATTTATCAAATCATGAACTAGCTTACCGATACAGATAGACATAGGTACATAGATAGAGAGTGAAAAGAGTATAGACCGAATTATGATATACTATTCTTCCTTATATACGCTGATATACTGATGGATTGGGTTGAGGCAGGAAGGAGAAATCATATATTGTCTACGAACTAATGTCATTGCCATGTGACTAGTATAGTGACGTACGCAGACAAAAATCTATGACGTAAAAAAACTTTCGCCTAATTACCTCTGCTAACGAAATAGGAGAGATATATGTAATCGGTCATGACCTTCTTTCTGTCTGTTCACAAGATGTCTCCAAAAGTACTCAATGAATTTCAATGAAATTTTGTGAATATGTTGGCAATGGGACTGAGAAGAGTTGGTTGAATAGGTTTAGGGCGGATCCAGGAATCCCTTTTGATTGAGAGATATTTTCCGTATTTGTTTCTTCATACATTCATGAACATGCTCGTGACTGTCTTCACAATATCTTCGAAGGTTCTCAATGAAGTTTCGTCGAAGGATGAAAACAATAGGCTACGAAAGAAGTAATTAAATCTTTGGATGGATCCATGTAAAATTACCCCCCATTGTTATATATACATATATATATATATATATATATATATATATATATATATATATATATATATATATATATATATATACACCACATGATTTCGCCAGGAGTTCTCTATTAATTTCAGTGAAATTTTTGTGAATGGGTGGGCAATGGGCCGCGAAAGAAGTGATTACATTTTGGGGCGTTGTCAGAGGTACAAGTTCAGTGGGTGCTTTCTTGTTCATAAATGCCTCATTTCCGTTATTGTCTGAAGATGTCGATGACTATGCAACAGCCACCATAGTGCCGAAAAATAGTGAGGATTTAATAACGATGGAAAGAAAAACTTGGACATGATGAGTATATATTTACCTCTGATGAGTAATATATATTTGTTTTCCTTTTCGGCAAAGGTACGAATTCATTTGATTTTTATTTTTTATTGGTGATATTTCTACCTTGATGGCCAACGCCGTTTTCAAACAGAGTTTGAAACGGTTCAACTTATTAAAAACGGCGTTGACCAGCAAGGCTGAAATAACAAGACCGAAATAACACCGAAAACATTTAAATAAAGTAGTTCGTTCGCCGAAAAGAGAATATATATATATATATATATATATATATATATATATATATATATATATATATATGTATATATATATATATATATATATATATATATATATATATATATATATATATATATATATATATATATATATATATATATATATATATATATATATATATATATATATATATATATATATATATATATATATATATTGCTATCGTGCTACTAAGGATGAGTACAGACAATATTTGGTTGGTACGAATAATGCTACTAATGAAGATTCATTGGAAGAAGTGGTGGAACAGTGGTTAGAGAGTTAGCCTGACGGACTGTTACTTAATGTAGTGAGTTCGTACCCCGCCGAGTATCCTGCATACGTGAGAACGCGGCAAATTTGATGAAGTTCATGCAATCGAAGTTACTGATGAGCAGGGATTGAAGTCAAGGTTCACCAATTTAGTGGTAGAGAGTTCATCAAGTCGCAAAAGAGGGAGTGAAAAAGAGTAGTTATACGAATATAGTGGGCAAAAAAAAAGAAAGGATATAAGATAGAATGATAACTTAACTAGAGCTCTTAGTCGGTCAGTACAGACTATGTTAGTGGGAATTCACTTGTTGATCATCATGAACCCGTCTAGAAGTTGTGGGTTGATGAAACCCGGATGGGAGCACCTATCAGAGTCAGCTAACGGAAACATAAGGAGTAATTTACTCCATAAGAAACTTATACCACTTGAAGCTAATAGATGTATAATACAGATTCTGGAGCTAATGATCCTGCAATAGGCATGCATTGAAAATCAGGAAAAGGGGGATTGTCAGTAGCCAGGAATTAAGTGAAATGTTACTGAGAGAGCAGGGCTATGTACGATACTTTTATCACTTTGAAAAAAGCATTGCAAAAATTGTTATAAAATTGCTACGTAATTTAATATCACAATACATTGTAAACCAGAAAGAAAAGGATTGTCAGTGGTTAGGAATGAATCCAGTGATTAGTGAAAGACAGAATATCATCATCATCATCAGTTTTTTAATGTCTATCGTTGGACATAGACCTTCCCGAGGAGTCGCTACAATTCTCTATCATAGGCGTTGCAGAGCCAGTATTTCTTGAATCTTGTCCAGTTCATCTCTCCATCTTATATTCTGTTGGCCACGGTTTCGTATGTAATCTCTAGGGATCTAAGTTGTGAGACATGATGTTCATCGGTTGTCTTTCATTCTTGCAACATGGCCTGCCCATTGCCATCTAACTTTTTCTAATAGTTTCTATGATGACTCGGGCTCCCGTTTTCTTCCTGATATACTGGGCCGTCTTGTGATCTCTCCATGTAAGGTTGAGCATGATTCTCTCATTGCACATGATTTTTGTTCTACTGAAGTTGATGTGTTGGCCGACTTTTTTTGCTTTCTTTGTTTAGTTCATGAATATAAATAGAGACTGAAACAAAATTCAACACGCCTTGTCTTGAATCGCCTCTGACCACCCACTTGCGCTCCAGCACCCCCTACAGCCCCTACCTTCCGGTGACCCATACTAACCTTTTGTTTCGGAACGACCCTACCACCCCTTGACGCTCAACGCATCCAACAGCCCCTCTCGATTTCCTACACGCCATTGGTCCCGAACGCCCCTTGCCACCTCCAAAAGGTTGATTTTTGTTTTCATCTGACAACAGTACGTGATCTCAGAAGTCAAATTTTTGTTCTTATTGTGCAAACTGTATTGTGTTCAGATGAAACAGAAATCAACCTATTTGGGTCTAGTGGCATCCAACGAATTAGGCATTGTCGTGAAGAAGCGTATAAGGGGATAGTGTTTGGTATCAACATGTTAGCATGGTGGTGGAAATCTCAAAGTCTTCAGTTGCATGAGGTCTAATAGCACTGGTGAGCAACATTTCAGGGTTATGAATGCTGACGGTTATATCAATATATTGACAAAAATATTGTCTCTACTGTATTTTTCCCCATAGGATGTACTCATTTTGGACTGTTACATATGTTTGTTTACTGTGTTTCCAGGCTTTAAAGTTAGGTAATGAATACTACCGAATGATATAGTTTTTGATTGTTTCATGTTCCACTATAGATAATATGATCCTGGAATGTCTGCTTCAGAAATGGTAGTGGTGTACTGATTCGAAGGCGATATATAAATATATATATATATATATATATATATATATATATATATATATATATATATATATATATATATATATATATATATAGGCCGATATCCTACCTCTGAGCTACGGAACTGGACGATCAGTAAGGGATATATTTATTTACTCATAATTTCTCCATCCACCAGATTGCTCTATTCCTATGGAAGAGTATATATATATATATATATATATATATATATATATATATATACATATATATGTGTGTGTGTGTGTGTGTGTGTGTATAAGGAGCTTATATAAAATTTGTTCTGTCTTTTTGTTTGCGCTCAAATGGAGCGATCTTATTGGCTGATTTACCTTCCTATTATTACTTAATAAATATTACACCTTAGAAACTCTTAAGACTTCATGTCTGATCATTGCACATTGAAGCATCTCGAGATGAATTGAGATTTCAGAAAACTTGGAATGAGGATACATGAATTATAAAAAATAAATTACCCAATAAAATAGATTTAGGTTCCGTAGTACTGATCCATACATAAATAACGCCGTCATCTCTGACATTCAATATATATATATATATATATATATATATATATATATATATATATATATATATATATATATATATATATATATATATATATATATATTGAACAATGTCGAGGCGTTAAAGCTAAGAAATGGAGATCGTTTTTTTCTGACTGAAAAGTTCAATTATCTTGAGTGCCAACTCGAACTCGGATACTGAGAAGATTTCCAAAAATTGCATTGGAGTAAACAACATTTGACCCGAACAAGAAACCTAAATTCCATAAGGCTTCCAATCAGCCAGGCACTTTGTGGCCGGTGACAGATGAGATTCAATCAACAACGGAAGCAGAGTTTATATAAGATTCGCACTCAGAGGAGAAAACCTTCGTTCATTATGCTAGAAGAAAATCTGATGCTACACATATTTATAAAGCAATCTGTGACATAACAAGAATGAATCTTGGATTGGACGAAGCCATGTTAGAAAAGGAATTAATTGGAATGCTTCTGATGGCGCTTCTGTCATGAAGGCGAGACGTAATGGAGTAACATAACAAATAAAATGAAAATAAAAGGAAACAAACAGTATATCATCGTAATTCACTGCTTATCCCGTCGCATGGATCTTGGCATAAGGCACTCAGCCATGAATTTATCTCCAAATCAGTAGCAGAGCTAGTGGGGGGAGCAAATACCCCTCCTGAACATATTCTTCAAAAGTGGCGCCTTTTTATTTTATTTTATTTATTTTTTTAACTCTTTGGTTCCATCGTAAGATAAAAGTAGAATCTCTTTATTTTTATTGTTTTTTTCTTTATCATATCGCGTGGTTTTCGAAGAACTTTCTGTGCCCATCAGTTTATTCCATCGACTTCCTAAACGGTTGGATTAGCTTTAGTGAGCAGATCATTGTTGCAATAAAAGATTCTATCATTGCCTGAATTTTGAAATTAGGATGCAAAGGAAAGAAAATCTCGGAATATCCCCTGAGTCACTGAAGAAGTAACCAGTAAAAAGAAAGGTCTGCCTCGGCATCGTGACAACTATTTGCCTGAACGTTTGGGACAGCAAAAAGACTACCTATTTTTCAAAATTCAAAATATAGGCCCCGTTGTTTCACTTGCCTAAAATAGCCCCAATATCTACTTGGAGGAAGCTTCACCCAATACACAAAAGCGCAAGAAAAATGAAGTGGTTTTTAGTATTGCTCCAACCTCTCTTCGTTTTATTATGAAGGTACTATATTGGTTCCTTCCCGCACTTATGGCAACAAGGAAACAAGTGTCGATAAAAAAACCCAAACTTGTTAAATGTTAAGTCTTCCGTAATAATATTTGTGTTATGAAGGAGAAGAAAGAATGTATCAAATTCTGATATGAGATTGGTCAAGATCCGGATAGCTCTTAAATGGCGAAAATCATATTAAATATTTTCCTAAATAATTTTTTGTCCTTTCAATCAATAAGATGCTCGTTGCTTTTCAGAAGTATGAAAGTTTTGGAAAAAGTTTTCACTGTTACAATGTAACTATAACACTAAACTGGACCCTTACGGCATGAATCGTGTTAGTGTTTCTTAAAAATAAAAAATGAACCAAAAAGAAATGAAGGTATAAAGTAGATAACCCGAGAATTAAAAAGCTGTAATTTCGTACGACGGTTGGAAAGATAGGTTCCTGTTTAGCTTTATAGTTACATTGTGAATACGCCCAAAACATCTTTTCTTAAAAATTCAGATTTCTCAAGGTAACGAAGATCTTATTGATTAAAAGCACATCGGAATCATAAGCATAAAAATTATTCGTATTTACAATATGAATTTCACCAAAAATTGACAAATCATTGGATTTCAATAAAATTTTCAGTATTTATTCATTCACGACTTATACTTTGAACTGTATTGACAAGTAAATACCCCTCACTGTAGAGAAATGTATTTTTCAGTACATTTTCAGTAAAAAGTAAGTAATATTTTTTCCAATATCCAATCAACCAATCCTTAAATTAGCTAATTTCTTCGAAACGAAGTTCTACTACATAAAAGCTATTTTTGAGGGTGAAGATTTTTCCAGACTTCTTAATGCCATCAGAAACTTAAAGCTGTCCGTAACTATAAGTAACGGTCAGTATTATGATGGAGCAAGCACTATGTCGAGTGCAATGTGTTGTCTCCAGCCAAGGATTAAAGAAGTTGCTCTTTTTAGGAACTGCTGTGCACATAATCTGAAATTTTACTTATGGAATGTAAAAAGTATCTATATCTTTTTTCTGGCAAATTACTCCTCTTTCAATACTTGAAGAAGAACAACGCAATCATATCACATCTTTCACTCCAACCAAAGAAACATTGTAAAACTAGATTGTAATTTAGCAGTAGAGGCAGTCTTGTATAATTTACCAGCATTGGTAGTTGCTCTACAAAGAATTCTGGATGGTGATACAAAAAATGTACTTCCTTACAGGTAAACTAGAAACACTAAAAAACACTTACTCGGCACTTACTAATTTTTTGTTGTTCTTAAATCTGGAATAAGGTGCTAGACAAAGCTTTCAATTTATCCGTATCTTTAAAAAAAGTAATCTAGGTCTAGTAACGGCTTATCATTTGATTCGGTTTCTTGAAAAAAAATTCGAAAAACTAAGAAAAAATCAGAATAAATCTCAATTAACACAGATATAGAACAACTCAAACGATTTGGCTCGAAAAAATGTGATATAAAGGCGAAACACAAGCAGCGTATAGAAAGTAAAAGGGAAAAAGTCCATGATGAAATTGCAGAGGATGAAGGAATATTAGATGCGTGAAAGAAATTCATAGTTGATCTTTCGTAGATCCTATTATAAATAGACCAGGGAAAAAATCTGAGCATTTTAAAAACGTTGCTTCTAGATTCGACAATGCAGATAATGGGAACAAATTAGAGATTTTATCGGACACGTACTCAGGTGTCACCCAAACTCAAACTGAACATGTACATGCATTTCTTTCAAGTCAGATACAAAGAGACTATGGGTAATAGCAGTCTAACAAGTTCAAGCGTCAAGAAAGTGATTATCAACGATGTATTCAAATTAATGATTGCCAATGACCTGTGTATTCGATTCATTCTAAACTGTCTGTATTGCACCAGCAAATATAAGCAAAGAGATCGTTTGGATTAGCTTTGTATTCCACTGAAAGAAAGTTGGCTATTAAGCTGGATTATGATAAAGTAATTGATAACTTTGCAAGAATGATGTCTAGACAAAAGGCTGTTTTAATTGCTTTATATATGTTTCATATTTCTCCATTTTGTTTCCATTTTACCTTTAAAAATCTACTCTTACAATGAACAGTGGGATTTTCTTACTTCGCTGGTCGTAACACTGGACTGTTCCACTGAGGCAGGGGTTAACATACTTTCAATTTTTTATTTCTTTTTTTGCTATATCAATTAGAATGATTGATTTTGTGAGAACGAAAATCAGTTGGAACAAATTAGTTTTATGAACTTCTTTTTAAAAATCTCACAGACTGGATATAAGCGTATGCGTATGTTATTACCTGGTGATTCAATCAGATAGTGAAATTTATATATTCTGGTTTAATGGAAAGTGAAAAAAGCATATATGCTAAAAGGGTGGTATGAATGTTTGGAATTAAGTGCACGTTCAAATTTCCAACAGATTTGTAAAACGGAATCGTAATTCCATTTCAACAATGACCCAGACAAAAGCTGGGGTCAGTGAATCTGAATTCCCAGGCCAGACAAAAACACCTGGGCCATTGCTCCTCTATCCTTGATTTCCGGGACCAAACTATAGACAGGATGTGTCCCCGAAGATTGGTGGAATCTGTGGGGGAGAAAATTTATTTTATCAAGTTATCGATTGATGTTATCGATTCACTCTTGATAACGGAAGTTGCTTTTACTTTTCAATCCCTCTATCTTCCCTGGAGGGATCGCATAAATATCGGCGATTTTCCCCCCATTTTCTGAGGCCCGGGACGACCAACACAGACAAGCGTCAAAGATCTGAGCCAAAAGCTCTGTCTTCATCCCATTGCCACAACTAATCCATCCACCTTTGTTGGCAGTGTTTACTGATCATTTTCTTTACTTTAATACTTTTCGTAATCCGGACAATCCAGTTGTTTTCGTTCATGCGAAAACAGTTAGAAAAAAGATAAATCAAAAAGGTTTATGTTATTTTATAAAACGACGTTTGTGTTGCTATATCACCATGGGAAATCACAACCAGCTCCTGATTTAATTACAACGCCTTCCTCTCGTCCAAAGTATCTGTTAACCACGCCATAACAATCACAAGGACGAATTAACTAATATCCTCAAGCATAGACAGTGCAATGAGAACATTCGAAATTCCCAGAAGGTTATCAAGTACATTAAAATTATGGACGTTGGCTTTTGATAGTTGTGAGGTCTAAGATTCCCCCAGAAGGACACCGGACCTTACAACTAAAGGAATGACAACATACCCCGTGGATCAAATGAATGGTTCCATCTGATATTCCCGGAAGGTTTCCAAATATGACAGACCTAAAAAAAGGCCGGGTTTACAGCAGCCGGAACTTTGAGATTAAAATAACAAAGATGGGGAAAGAACCAGTGTATAACAATATTGAGTTAAATACATGAATTCCAAAAACCTTTTTTCAGACCAACTTTGAAAAGGTTATAAGTGTTCATAAGAAATAGAAGGAAGAGAGAGTGGTTGAATAAATAGATATATTTGTTTTTCTTTCACAGAGCCTAATATCATTCCCTTTTTTTAAAATCAGTTGCCGAGATTTAAAGAAAGAAGAAAAGCAAACTATACAGTGTTTATAACTAATGTATACACTTCATACATATCTTTATAACTTTTTCATTTGCGAGAGAATTATATTGTTTTTAGACGGTATTCTCCGTACATATTGTAAACAAATAGTTTTATTACATAAACGAATGTTGGAAATACTGTCAAAATTGTATAAACAACGTCACAAAGTTTGAACAGAGTCTGTTCTTTTTCTTGTTTGTCTGTCAGAGAACCAGACAGACATGTCTCATGTGTCTAAACTTAGTCGAGTCAGCCGTCAGCATCAATAATTACAGTCATTACAAGTATGGCTGTTGAAGTCAGCCATCATCAAATCTTGATCATCATATACAGGCCCTTGTCTGTCAAGACTGACAATAGACATAGTAACTATTTTCATTGTTTGTCCTTGAGCATGGCATGTACAAGGTCTGTCTGGAAAGTATCGCAATATCCAAGTGAGTCTCGTGAAGGGTTTTAGCAAAATAGTCCTTCCAGCACTTCCCAATAGTCCAAATTTAGCTCCACGCAATTTCTGATTTTTTTCCTGGGAGGATTCGACAAGGTAGCTGATGGCGATCCTGAAAGAGGATTTTGCAGCCTGCTTTGAAAAGTGTGAGAGGACACTAGGAAGAATGTATGTGATCCCAAGGGGGGTACCCTGAAGGAGACTAAGGCGCCATTGGCCCAAGTCGGCTTTTTTTATTTCGTTTACATCAAATCGTTGGATTATCTCCGGGTAGACCTCGTGATTATTGCCTGTAAAATTTTCCCCTGCCCACCATCATATCGTAGTCATTTTCACCGTGTTCTGGACAAGAACACGGTGAAGATGACTGGCGACGGGACAGAGCACAGGAAGAATCGAAATTCGAATTCGTCGATTCTATTTTCCGGGTAGATGCCTCAGACTGTTTTTCTTTTTTTTTTTTTTGTATATAACATGTGTCCTCTGTTATGATTGCAAGTGTTAGGGTCCAAGAAAGCGAACTGCCTTATACCCAAGATAATGATATTTTGGTTGATATTTAGGGTTCTCCATTCACCCACACAGTGACAGGGGTGGGAGCTTATATCATCAAGCGTGAAGAGGCCATGTGTCCTCTCGAAAATGTTCCCCCGTTGTTATCCCAACTTTGCCACCGGTCATTTACCAACATTTGTTTGATACAACCAATATATCAATTCTGATGTGTCCATCTTTCTTTTTAGAGTTATGGTTGCTGATTGCATCATATGGCCGCGTGGGGGCGCTAGAGCCAAGATCGTTCGGTGGATCAATAAGTACTTCATAATGGACAGGTGTTGGTTTTCAACTGTTACAACATTTAATAATCAATTACCAGGGAAACTAGATTTCAAATTATCGTTCTAATGTAATGTAGCTGTTTGTATCGTTAGCATCAGTGAACTTTCCCTGATTTAAAAAAATTAAAACGCGGACCGAATTTTCTTCTTTTGTCAAAATAAAACTTAGGTCTCTTTCTTTCCTGAGGACATGAGCGCCCGTCTAAGTGTCCTTATTAGCGCCCTCATCTATAGAAGAACAGAGAAAATTCTTTAATAAATAAGAGTACTGAGGTCCTTGGGAAAGATGTGAATCCACTTGTAACTCTAAATGTGGGTAAATAGTAGAGCATTTGGGGCTCCTGTAAGGCAATTGAACGAAGAGAATTTTACACTTTTAAAAAACAAACCAAGAGTGTAGCCTGTAAGGCGGACTGGCTGGTGGTAAACTGTCCCTCTTTTTTGCAGCTCCTGCAGCCAAAAGAGGCCGCCAGTTGTAACATCTGATTGTACCACTGGAAATCTTGCTTGTAGACCTAAAGAATGGGATTGTCCTTGTGTAACCCTTAAAACATTCGCGCACAGGTTGCTAGGCAAATCACTACACAGCTTTAGATATCATCGAAACGATAGCCAATGTACAAGTACTATAGATAGGTAACAAATCCAAGAAGTTTTTTCTTCTTCTTGTTGGTTGTGATGTTGACACAGTGTTTCAGACGATCCATTCTTAAGGTGTACTCTCCGAATGTGACGGTAAACAGAATTTCTTTCTCTCCAATGTAAGTAACGCTTATAATTCGGGTGTATTCGGATGTTTCCCTTCCTTATTTGGTATGAATTTCCATAGCTTGTCCCTAGAGTAGCAAAAAACAACATCGAGTTGAACTCCGCACTTGTTTGGCTTTGCACTCAGCTGACATGTTCCTTCTCTATAGTCCGAACTTCTTCCCAGATAGAATTGTTCTCGTCCTTCTCTCACCAGATGCAGTCAGCCATTCCAGATTTTTCTATCCCACCTAACCCTCCTACTTAGGGCCTATAGATAGGCGACGAATTTTTTATTACTTCGAGAGAATTTCCACTTTTCTTCCTATACTTGATGTTGCCAGCACATCACGTGATCCGATTAATTTTTCAGCCCTCGTTCGGTGTATTCAAGAAAAGAAGCACACCCTTTTCCTACTCACGAAGAAATTGGGTAAACCGTTTTTCCAGGCGAAGAAAATTGTGGATATCAATACACCAACCAGAACAACCCCTTTTTTTTTCAGCACAAGTTACACCAACGTATTGAAACCGCCAACCAGGCGCTCAGGCGAATCCAAAATTATACAATTTACTTTTACTTAAAAAATAACTCCAAGTTGGAAAAAATTGAATGTAAATGAGAGTACTCAATTGGTATCCGTGGTATAGTATTTGTCGTAGTACCAAAACACTTGGTTCAGGATTTGAAATGAGTAATTTTCTCTTCACAAAAACCAGCAAAGAATTCGTTTTATGTTGAAGAAATAAGGGAAAGCTACTCCTACTACAACAGGGAATTACAATACATTGTTTGTATTCTACATCAGTTCACCATATATTAATTTTAAAGGTGAGATAACGATGTACGATTAAAAAATTTAAAGGCAACAGATTCCAAAATTCGTTCTGCAATAATAAGTTGTTTACAATAGATAATATTGTTGAATCCAATGTATGAAACAAAGTCCCAAGTGTATCTCGCAGAAGATAATTATGCTGAGCCTAAAGGACTCCAACTGATATTTATCCATAGCTGCGGGTGAGGTGGATGAATTCATGCCTTTGCCAAAGTCATTTGTTCGACGTGAACGTAATCAACTATGACTGAAACTCGAACAGCTTAGCTAAGCATAGAAAAAACACACGTGATGTTGAAGACTCTACTAGATGTTATTTGACCAGACATGCATCCGGCTGGCGAGCTGACATATGCAACTTCCTGTATCTTCTCCATTCCCCTACGATGTTCTCTGTCAATAATCTGGACTTCACACTGGAATTAATACCCTTTTCACTCTAGGTATGATCTTCCATGCCATATTTTTCTCTCTTTTGGTTACGGCTCTCTGACACTCCTGGAGTCTGACTTTGAGGAGATGGCTGGTTTCACCTTTATATTCTTTTCCACATTTGCATGGGATACTATGTGCACAATATTCTGTCAGACCCTTCTCCCGTAATGGACCAGCTGTAATAACTTGCAATGAGTAGTTTTTCCTATTTTCTCTGTGGTCTGCAGGTACGGCCATGTCAATTATTCAGCAGGTTCTGCTCTTCGTGTCCACAATTACTGGGTCTGGTCTTCTCGCTTGAATGGGGTGGTCTGTTTGGAGGTTAGAATCCTGAAGTAATTTATGAGTTCCATTCTCCAAGGCTGCCTCTGGTTCGTGCTGATACCACTTTTCTGCATGGTTATATCCTATTCTTTTTCTCAGATCCCAGTGTATCACTGTTGCTACACTATTGTGCCTGTGTTTATACTCCTTCTGGGCTAGTTGACTACATTCACTCGTTATGTGGTTCACGCGGCACTTGCTGTTTGTCTGCGTTCTGTCGATCTTTGTTTTGATATAGTTTGTCCTGATGCATTTGTTTTGGTCTGCCATGATGAGTGATTCTGTTTCTCTCTTCAGGTTTCCTTTCCGTAGCCATGTCCATGATCTCTTGTCTGCAACATCCTGTATCTGTCTTTTAATTTCTCCATTTTGTTCCCATTTTTCTTTTCTTGTTTGCTTAGCTGCTCCATCGTTTTCTACTTTTTTTGTTGTTCGTTGCACTGTTTCGGGTGCTCTTTATAATGTCTTCTCTGCTTGCTTGCACATATCTTTCCTGCCCTGTTCAGGCCCACTGGACACAGTCTTCGATGCTGACAAGTCCTCTGCTGCCTTTTTTTTCTCTTCACGTACAGACTATCCGTATCATTATTATTATTATTTGCAATCACACATCAGTTGCCTGGTGTTTACCGCTTCAGTTTGAGTGACAGCAAGTCTCCTCAAGTCTCCAGCCCTCCTCTCCACATTCTCATAGACCACAGTAGTTTACAGTTTCACACCGGGTGCCCGGTGGTCATTGCTGAAGGCTGAGTGACAATAAGTCTCCTCAGGTTTTCAGTCAACACCTCTTCTCTCTTTCGCCTATCATGTCAATGCTGCAGTTTGCAATTCCGCTTTCATTTCCCTTCCTCTGTTGGGTCACTGTTGACAATTAACGTTGCAGTCTTTATACTTCTAGCACTTTCCTCAGCATCGGTGCGGTTCCTAGCAGTGCTGATTATTATTATTATTATTATTATTATTATTATTATTATTATTATTATTATTATTATTATTATTATTGTTGTTGTTGTTATTGTGTATTATTGAATTGTTTCACATTGATAAAATCATATTTTATTCAACGGTATATTGCTAATTTAAAGAATGACTTGGATAGATTTAGATCATATGAAATAGAAAAACAATTGATAGGGTAATTTCGGAAGTTATTAGCTGGAATATATAGGAAAATTTAGGAAAAAATTGATAAATGAAATGTGCCTGATAAACGTTCCTCTTTACTGGTAAGCTTGTAAAATATTTTAAATGATTTTTATACATCTTTATTACTTGAATTAATGTATATTTTAATGCTGAGTATGTGTTTCTAATGTAAATTGTCTACGGAGACGCCCATAGAGGCATTTTTATCTTATGAATGATTAAATAGATAAATAAATAAATGTTAATGTCTCCCTGAACTTGGTGACAATAAGTCTCCTCAAGTTTCTAGGATTTTTTTCAGGATCCTGGCAGAATGCAAGATGGCAGTTTTCTGTAGATCTCCCGGTCTGATCTCAATTCCGATTTTGTGCACTTCCTTTTTTGGTGTCTATTATTATTATTATTATTATCATTATTATTATTATTATTATTATTATTATTATTATTATTATTATTATTATTATTATTATTGATAATAATTATTAATATCATTAATGATAATAATTATAATAATAATAATGATGATAATAATAATGATGATGATGATAATAATGATAATGATAATAATAATGATGATGATAATAATAATGATAATGATAATAATGATAATGATAATAATAACGCTGCTGCTGGTTATGTTGTTGCTAAGGAAAATACTGGTCTTATTGTGTTTGTTATCTTCTCTCAATTTCTTCTCTCTCAAATTATTGCATCGACTTGATAAAATATAATGGAGGTTTTATTGATTACGTTGCCACGTGTTGACTGTTACTGAGATGTTCACTTAATTGGATTGCCATTGCTTACAACCAGCCTCCAAAAGTCTGACTCGATGGAGTCCAAACCAAAAAGTCGATTATTACATACAAAAACCGGCGTTGCAGTTATTTGACTGAGTCAATACTGTCAACATCCAGTCTAATAAAGAATCATACTTATTTGCTTGTTCTTATTATGGGATGCAGTATTACTAATTTTGACTAATTTTATACCTTTACCTTAATTTTTAGTTCTTTTTTTATCACAACAATGTCTCGAACCGTCAGTAAGCAATGCAATTGGAAATAAAAGGTAAGGCCTTGTAAGAACTGGACTCACACTCTCTAGCTAGAAGGGAGTCCGGTATACGCCTGGCTGCCTTCAGCCATTTGGCCACGAGACTCCATAGTTTGACAGAAACTGAAGAAGATTTTACAACTTTAAACTTGACCCCTTACAATCAATATTGTTGGTGTTTATATTCGAGACCAGTAATCTTGATACAACGATATTTGATTCATTATCATTATTAGATGAAATATTGCAACACAATATTTTTTTATTAATTTTTCTGGTCTTTACCTTTACACTTACTTATGTGTTACATGAATGTCCTTTGAATATTGTCCTCGTGCAAGGTTGATACTGTTGAAAGTTGTTCGTAATTTTTTTCAGGCAATGAAATCATTTAAAACTCTATAAAAAAAAGTTGACAAGCTACTTTTGTAGAAGAAAAGAGAGCGAGCGTTACCAATGCATAATCAAATAACAAATCAGCAGGTGATGTTTCGATGAACGCACCAAACATTTGATCATGGGAATGGCAAGGAAACGCCCAAGTCCCATGACCTGTCCGTTAGAGAGGCAACTCACCGAGCCACCGACACCGTCTTCAGCTCACCCATGGCACCTCATAGTACAGATGAAAAAATGAGAATAAAAATTTAGGTATGAAGATGAAAAAATGGAAATGAAAATTTGAACACAATTCAATACATTTCATTTTTCTCTGCTGTTTATAAAATCTTTAATTACACTCGTCGACAAGATTGGCCTTTTTTTCCTCATCAAGGTTGCAGTACAACTTCTTGAACCAATTTTCACTCCAGCACGTCTGATTTTTTTTGCTATGGATGCGTTCTGTTTTCAGTTCTACAGTATGTGAGACTATGAAGGCGAACGTTGAATAAAGACGATTTGTATCAGTCAGGATTTTCAATTCAGAAAATCAAAATTACTATGTATAAAATAGACGAAGAAGATACGATGCAGATAGACAAGTTAAAAACTTAGAGTCTCTGACCTCCTATGACGATCTATATGGGTTATATGCTAAAATCCAGCTTACATCTAATCATGAAAACTATATGTGATACAAGAAAACGAATTACATTTTGCACCACAACATATACATGATAAAAATTAATTGCTGACCAATGTTTTTCTTTCCTTCTTTGACTTCATCTCGTAATATTTTGCCTTTTAGATTCACTCTTACTGGTATTCTGTGAATATAAAGTCATACTTTCCTGGGTATGATGCGAATGAATATCGAAATATTTTTCAATCAGTGCTTTCTTGCTTATCGTTGAAATGTTACGTCTACATGTGTACGACGTCTGTCCGGAAAGTATCCAGCTATTCTGAGAACTGGTCTCACAGCCTTGATATAACTTGGCAACAAATCAGAAGGTACTTTATTGCGCATGTATGAACAGAAAATCTCCTGTGGGATTGCTCAGTCGGGAGTGAGCTTGTGAACTGTGTGACCGTCGTGCTTACAATGACCAATAGGGTCATTTTCAACATTTTGTAACAGGTTTCTTCTTGCCAAGACATTGCATATCATGGGTCTGTAAGATAATGGGAAGTTTAAGTAGTTGGGACTGATTCATAGATGATGCCAAAAGTATTATCTCGCCTAATGAAAAAAAGGATGTATCTTTTTCTTGGGATAAATAGGTCACAGGCCGAATCGATAGGCGAAGCTAGGGTTTATTCCTCTGAACTCAAGTGCGGGCTTCTGGGATTTCAAACCGCACAAATCCGGTTGATTAATAAGAAAATTGAAACAATAATCCAGACAGGAGAAAAGCTAAAGATACTTAGATGAATTCCCAAGATGTTTCCATTTGGTTCAGGGATATTTATCTATCACAGGCCGCCTGAAGGTAAAACCACACCGATCACAACCAAATAAGATAATAATGATGAAAAAATAAAACAATAATCTGGATTGTCAGCCGGGGAAGATATGAGAGGGTGCCAAGAAGATCAGGAACATGAAAATTCCTAGATTGCAATATAAAATGGAATCGGTCAGGTCTAAATGTACTTGAGATTGGAAGATATTGAGTTGCGTTTTTGTTGTTTGTTTGAGATATCAAATAGGAATAACGTATTCATGCCCTCAGAAGGTATTGGACGATCTGTAATTTTAATAATAATATGGGGATTGATGCGATCAGCGCTTTTGATTGGTCAGTCATGTGATGTAATGAAATGGAAACACCTCTCTGGTGGCGGTTTGAGGTCCTCAACCAATCAAATCATGTGGTGGGAGTAAGAGTGGTTTTGGCGATTCTGCAGAAATGTGTAGGCGCTGGATTAAGTATTCAGACTAGAATTATTTATCTCCTTTACAACTCCCCTTATCCGAAGGGCCCGATAAATTCCTAGCTGGAGAAGGTTCTAAGGAGTTCTTTGCCGGAAGTCGGCTTCGACAGTGCTTACTGCCTCCCTTCTTGCCTCTTCCGATCTGTAAACCTGTCAACAATAAAACTTTCTTGTTCCTGTCTCATCGACACTGTATCATCATCTGGAAGGCTCGTTGCTATTGTGTTAGTGACACACACACACACCTGTGCTTTGAAGGCGTTTCAAAAAACATTTCGTCAGCGGAACTCTGGGGAACTTCAATTCACAACGTGGACTCAGAAGTCCGGGGCGAAGTGGAAACGACCGAACGATGCGAGGCTGTGGTGTTATACCTAGCAGACTCTTTTGAAAACTGGAAATAACGCTGGAATAAGTGTATGAGATACCGGGGGACTAGGGTGCCACTTTTCCAGCTAGGCTTACTTTATGGCTTTATCAAATTAGGTGTTATTCTTTTACTATTATTTTGAAAAATTGATATTTTGTAGCCGGATAGGATAAAGACAGATTTACCCTTAAAATGTATGTAGAAACCACCTTGATTACTTTGGAGTCAGACGGTCCTTCCATATTAGGAAAATTGGCGGATAATAATCTTCTTACTCTTATTTTACAATACTTGGCTTTGAATCGTTTTAAGCTAAGCTTAGTAAATATCCATATATAGGTAAAGCTCCTACTTTGCACAAGATGCGTTCCGAGAAAAATGAACAAGCTGGGAGCTTTGTCCAAGCTGGGAACCAGATATAAGTATACCCACCATCACAGTCAATAATTGAACAACCACTATTGGAGTCATTAAAAAAAAATTAATCGAAGAATAAATATGGTTAAACTGAATTCTATTTATGACATCACTGGCGTTTCCCACTGAAAAACATCTAAACTCTGAAATCCGTCAAAGCCCTATAAATGTAAAGAAAGCGCTTTTCCCATAAATCAAGACAAAGTTTCATAAGTCAATTTTCAAGTAAATAAACAAAACTGTACGGCATCGAACCCTGGAACAAACACATCAACAAAACACATAAACACATAAATACACCTTCTTGTGATAAAAGGATTGAGTCCATCGCCATCTTTGGTGACAACATTTGTTTAATTATCCCGATTAGCACAAATGAATAAAAGCCAAGTGATATGTTTCACTCTTTCAATTATCATTATCGACTGCATTCCATATACAAGCAAAATAATTTGATATAATATAAAAATCTTAATATCGGATCAGAAGTTCAATTCAAGAATCATGATATCAAAAAATTAGGGAAAAATAGGAGTCGTTCAAAGTAGGAATGGACGAAGTAGAAACTCCACCTGTAGCTTATTACTTTCCTGGTGTCACTATCTTCATTATTTCAATGTACGAGGCCACGTAAATTTTCAATCAAGACAGCTCCTCTACTAAGAAAATTGGTGCAACACAATCTTCTTTCCTTCATGTGCCAGTAAAAGCTTAGTAAAAGTGATACTATTTCAGTGCCCTTCTTTCTTTTTCTTCCACGTGTACTGTGTGATGTTGTGGGGAGGTGGAGACGTTGGTCGATGGCTTGATGAGTCACCCCTTCGACGGACAGACCATCGGACCATAGAATCCGATTCCTCCGAAGTCGCCCTCTTGCCCGGACGCCTGAGCTTATGAACGTTGGCTGTTCGATTGCCCCTCTCTTCAGATGTCCGAACCACTTAATTCTTGTGCTCCGGATGTATTCGTGGACTGACATTGTGCCGACAATCTCTCTGATCTCCGAGTGCTCGAATTGTGCAAAACAGGCTTTTAGTAAAGATTCCCATAACCTTTGATCAATTGCACTGCATGACTGGAAAATTCTCTTCTGGCATTCTAAAGGTAAAATAACAGTTGTTGCAGCTTTCCAAAAGGGCACTTTCATTTATGAATGCATTTATCTTATCCATTCATTGCTAACATTTGATATTTGAACCCTTGACTAGTTCGTTTCTATTTTCTATATTTCAAATTCTTTTATGTTGCTTGTAATGTCTACCGTCGAAATGGGTCCGGTGTATCGATCAGTAAGGCAAGGCAATATTTCCATTATATCCATCCGTATTGTATGTCCATTCGTATTGTATCGACTCCGGAATAAAGAGGCTTTTTCAGTTGATTTTACTAAGTGCATGCTTTCTCATCGTACCAATATTGCAATAAGCAAATTACAAGATGAACCAAATTCTGCTACAAGCATTATGGGTTCTTTTTACGCCTCTGTTAATCAAATACTGTGTAAAACAAGCCAAATGATGCTGAAAACAGATAAATTGATGTTTTTAGCGGATCTGATTTCATGCAAAAAAACAAAAACAACAAAAAACCAGGTTTGGTTAGTCAGCCATTTGAAAGCGTCTCGTGTCTAACGTCCTTTGGCTGCATGTCATGTTCGGGGTGATGAACTGATAAATTGGAGGGAAGGAGTGATCAATAGATTTTAACTTCTCCAGCCTTTTGTTGAATCACGAATTTTCAAAAAAAAAAAACAACAAAAAACAAGCGTGAAGTCGATACCCGGCATAAAATAAGGGACCAATTTAGCATAAACTTTGAACATATTTAGTGGATAGGAATTTTTAATAATAGAATTCAAGTTTTTTTAGACATAATAGGGAGTATTTTTTAAATTTTCAGCCCTCTAGCTCTATTTGTGTGTCCTATACGCGCTTTACAAACATTCATAGCCAATCAACCGGACTTCAATACAACAGAATCCTACGTAGACAGATTGGGTGACAGTTTTGGTTGACAGTTTTTAATAATCATGTTTTGTATCTTCACACCTCCATTTTGAAGAAATGCCTGATGGTCCAACGCGAAGATTTCTGAGGAGAAAGTTTGCCAAAGACGAGGATCCCAGCCTTACTCATGGGGTCACTTTTAACAAGGATAATGATTCGCAATCAAAATCTTGTGTTACATTGAGGGAACAATAGGAACAACAGGCCTGACTGATACAGGGTCAAACTTCACTCCTACTTCTATCCCAACCGAAGATGATTACTGCAACTTTTGTGTTGTACATAAAATAAAATGTATTCGTAGATATACACGACTTATCAATTGGGCTCAGTTGTTAGTTTTATATGTTTGGTTTAACCTAACGAGATATACAAATAGTGAAGAGTCTACTCCCCTGAATTAGATGAGGATTGTTCTCATCATAGGGGTAAATCAAATAAACTCCAACTTTGACTGGATTTTAACAGAAGATCCGTCTCTACACAGAAAGCTACTTATCCATGGATTTTACATGGGCTAGGAAATGTGGATAAAGGCTCGGAGTATTGACTTGGTGAGTCGAGTTTTGACTGAGACATTTTGTGTTCAACTCGCGCAAATGCCCTTGGGAAATGAATGGATCCAGCTCTCTTCCCAGTTCCGAGTAAAATAGCGCTGGGTGAATTGAGTGGGTATTTGTTTCTTTTAAGTCTATTTTGCGCATGGAAAACGGGCCGTGTAAGTAATAATGGGATACGTGGAACCGAAGCAGGAACAGCTGAAGTCGTAGCACGCACAAGGGAACGACTTATTTACATGGACTGTTGATCAAAGTTGCCTTTTTCCATTGGGCCTTGCCAGTGGTAAACAGCTAAAAAACCGTAATCTGAGTAAAGAAATAAATATCGAAAAATATCGATCGATTGGCCAAGCAATAAACATCGATAATCCGGAATCTTTTAATTTATTGTCATCGTTTTGAAATACTTGAATTTTCTGATGCTGAAAATATCACTGATTCTCTTGATCTGAAACAAGAACCGGAAGTTCAATGAGGTGTCCACTATAAAGTTCAAACCCATTACTGACTTATCACATGACATTTAGAAGTAATGGTTTTAGGTCTTCGTACGTGCACGATTGGGTTTCCTAAAGCTCAAAGGTACACGGGTGGTAGATAAACCTTTATAGATCGCGGATCACGTGTCCCTGAGGGAAAGATGTCTTAGCTAAGAAACATCTTATGGGGACTAACTGACGACCAGAGTCTCTCATCGAGAGGCGAGGACGCCACTTGAAACTTGTCAATCATTTTTAAATTGCGACGAGTTTGCTGACGAGGATTTCTAGAGACCTTATGCCTAGAGCCGTCCTAAGAATATTTTAGGCCCCTGGTCAAAGCAATGTACTGGATTTAGCCTACGGGCCATAGTGCTTACTATGATTCCATTTCTGGACTCAATAGAGAGTCCAGAATTGATTTGACCATAAATATAAACATATGTTTAGAGAAGGTTCTTCATATCTACTATTTAATATGAAACTTAATTTTTATTTTTTTAAGTTGAATTTCGGGACCCTTGCAGTCGAGAGGCCTCTGGCTACTGCCCAGTGTCCCCATGCGATAAGACAGCCTTGATTATAGCGTGCGACTGTCGAGTGATAGTTGTAATTTCGGAGAAATCTATGACGTGTATCAGATTATCAACCATCTGTATACCTTTGAACTTTAGGAAACACAATTGTACGAGTACGAAGTCCTAAAACCACCACTTCTAAATGTTTGCATGTTTGGAGCCTAATTTAGGAAACAAAATTTGTATTCGTCATATTCCAGATATGGAAAAAATATATATGACAAGCTTGGTTGCACTAAGGTCAAACCCCCTTGCTTTATTAAGGTCTATTAGGAAAACAGAATAGAACTCATTTCTCCATAAAATATTACTCCCAAACTATGTCCTATTTCAACTATGTAACTTTAGTAGAACTGTTCAACCAGAATTCGGCTTTAGAAGTGGGAGTGAATTCGTCTTCTGTTTTTGCGTACATCAATGTGGTCTTCTGGTCATTGTCATCCGCCATTGTTACATACGAAAATAAAGTCAGAACTCAATAATAAGAGGTTGAAAAAAAAAGACAGAAAAAAATCTGTTCAACCTAATGGTTTATCCACCACTGGCGTCGAAAGCAAGAAAGAAAGGAAGGGCCTACGCAGCATAATGGTTAAAACGTCACTGAACTCGGAACAAAAGAGAAAATCCAAAGGCCAGTTGGATTCGATACCTTAATGTCTAACAGAACACCGTAGACCATTCAGCCTCGGATACTCTATCAAAAAAAAAAAAAAAGAAATTCATTTGCAGTTACAAATAAAATTTTCGGGCAAATACCTCAAAATCATGGATGGATATCTACTGCATTTTTTAAATTCTAATTCTTTTATATCGTTTTATGGTTTTATTATTGTTTCAACTGTTTTAATGAGATCCTTAGTCGCAAGGTAAGTCAGACTTCTTAAATTCCAGGTTTGACTAATTGTGATGATGAAGTCTATTCTAAGAGTTCTACAAAAATGGAGCATTGAAATATCATCCAAAATACTCACGTGCACACTCAATACAACTATTTTTCTTTCTATCCGTCTCTCCCTCTGGGGCTCTAGGCTCTAATCTCTTCAGCCTCATGGTTAATCTGCCTCTGTTCGTGATAATTATATTTTATTTCATTAATAATAATTTTTTTTTACTTCCGTTTATGCATCTCTATGAGACACTTTTCAGTCAGTCGGTCCCTAATATGTTAAATATGATTTTTCAGGTGTTGGACTGATGTGAACTAGTCCAAACCTTCGGGTGAACCATCCTATCTTTCCTACTGCGCCTTCTCTTGATACCCCTTCTTGTTATTACAATCACAACTATCAATATTCTCAGTCGTATCATGTTGGATTGGTATGAAACTTGGTGCAGATCTTAAGGTGAACCATCCTCATCTTCTTCCCTTCTCTTCCTAGTACTACTATCATAACTAAAAACAGCAACTACTACTACTACTATTACGTTTAGAATCCCTTTGAAATATGGACGTAAGGATTGTGGACGCATGATTGGACATGACCCTTGTTTGGATGGGGCTGAGTGCCTATTGTGTTTGGGACCGTCGCATCCAGTGATAGAAGTGGGCATTGGGATATGGTAAGGCGCTATCTAAGATTTATGCCCGGGCATCATTGGGATGAGCGAAGTGATCCCTTGCAGATGAGGTTCTCCTAAGCCATTGTTGGTAGTTCTTGACAAAGGATAACAAATAATAAATTTCTCCACAAGTAGACATAAAACATACAAACAACAGGAAATGAAGAAGTAGGTACACGCTGTACCCCCCCCCCCACGCACCCCCTCTGGTATTTCCACCACTCGAACCTTGTTCTGGGTTGGCACGCACTTCCTCTCCTGTACGCACCACATCCGGTGCATGTGCCTGTGATCTCACGGAACGGCTCCTTGACTTACGCATTGAACTTGTGACCTTCCAGAGAACCCGGTGAATTTTCTCAGCAACCCCACGGAGTCAAAAATTCATGATCATTAATAGTGGGCGGCATAGCTAACCCATTGTTCATTTTGTGATGAAAGCACCAAATTCGGTACATATATAACTTGATATTTTTGAAGAAATCTGGATATTGGACCGATATTGCACATAGACGTTCTGATTACCGTGGCTGTCATTTTCAAAAACGGCTGCCAGTTATGTCTGACAGAGAACATTTCGGTAACTCCCATGGGGCTGTATTCATGTTTTCAGCACCACAAATGCTTTCAAACTTCAGTCCAAGTCCAGAGTTGACTTTGTTTTTCTGCTGTAACAAAGACAACAAAAAAAAAAAACAAGAATTTTTAGGGGAGTAAATTCTTCCAAGTTTGTCTGTGCTGTCACAACGAACAAAACCCATATGCAAAATTAATATGCCGCTACCGTAATTTGGAATCATAGACAACTGATTTGTAGGTCGCTCTCTTTCAGACAGATCCAAATTGACAAATCTTACATACCTACCAAAATTTGTTAGAAATACGTGGGGGCGTATTTCGTTCTAATAAATAAATATATTTCCTTACCGTTATTTGAAATAACTGTCAACCAGAGCTCTTAACAACTAAACCAAACTGACAGGTCATACATATTTACGAACTTATTTATTATATATACAATGTAAAAGTTGCAGTAATCATCTTCAGTCAGAATAGAAGTAGGAGTGTTTAGTAATTGTAGGATCGATGCTGCTGGATGTATAAAGCAGCTGCTGTTCACTTAGTGGACATATCTGCTGTAGCCAGGCTTGTTAACATACAAGTTGAAGTAAAATATGATTTATTACAATATAAGGCAATAATGAATGAATGAAAATACAACAAAATGATGAAATTGTCTCTGTATATCATAGTGATAACTTTATTAAATCGTAGCAGAAACGAGTACAGTTTCGTATTGACATACGTCATATAACTAGGTTTGGTGAATGTACGGAAGCCATTAGCTGTGCTAATTAGCAATTTACTTGAGAAGACCTGAGTAATTGCTAACGGTGATATTCATTTTCTCTAATCCCTTTTGGTCGCTGATTTATTACCGTGTGGCGAATTGCCAAAAAAACAAAGGAAGTCAATTTGAGGACTTTCTTAAATGTTCCATTGTATTTTCAGAAACACCGGTTTTGCCATTTTTTTTACAGCTATTGTAATATTTGTATTAAGTGTTCTATGTTTGTCCGATATAATTTAGTATTTAAGATATCGTGTATAAAATTTTTGAAGGAAAAAAAAGTACACGTTATATCGTTCGTTAGAAGTAGACGAAAATGTAACTTAAACTGAAACAGGATAATTCATATTTAGTTACTTGTCTCTGATGAATTCTCTTATTTCTCCTTATTTGATTTGATTAACGATCGTGTGTATACAGATTATAAATGATATGGTTTGCGAAATAGTAACAATACAATTTATGTATTTACTCTTGTTCATTTTTGTTTTTACGCCATTTGTAATTTCAATGTAGAAAGTACCAAAATTTTTTCGTTCAAGTTTTTTCTCTAATTTCAAATTTTTAATAAAATGAGAACTTTTTTAATGCAATGAATTTTTAATTTTTTCTCTGGTTTTTAATTTCTAATTTTTTCTGTTTTCGGGGGTTATCACAGACATATCTGGTTTTGACCAAAATGTAATTAAACATTCAAAAATTGAAATCAAAAACACAAATTAACATTAGACACTAACACTTTCTCAATTCAATTTCAAAAATTGTGGATAAAAATACTGCAGTTCAATAAAATCTAAGGTAACAATCGCTTAAAATTATTGGTTTCGTTTGATCTATTGAATTTCCACTCCACCAATTTCCCCGAAATCAAATGAAAAATATTTGAATTCAGAAATGAACTCACTTGGAGGCGAGTCAACATTGTATTATCAAAATCTCTATTTTTGTCGTATTATCTGTACAGGTGTTGTCATAAAGATTGTAATCGCCCTGCGTTCAAAACTGTTCATGTCAAGTATATAATGCGTCTGGTATACGTATTAAATACTAAATCTTATCGTACATAAACGGGCCATATAATTCAAATTTTACAATAGATTTTTTTCCATACATTGTAAAAATAAGGCCTCGTAATAAAAACACCGTATGAGTTATAGAAAATAAAAAGTCAACCCTGTTTTTCGAAATGCAATGAAACATGATGGAAAGCCTTCAAATTAACTCTCTCTGTTTTCGGGTAATTCACTACACGGTTACGTGATGAGTAAGGGAAATGATCAGGCATCCAATGGAAGTGCAGTGAATAAATCAACGGTCAAAAGAGATTCAGGAAAATGATACTATATACTATTGCTGTATACTATTTGAACCATCCTATGAACACATCTTGATCATGTCAATTGTTCATCAAGGGGACGAATCGCCATGACCCATGGCATAGCACTTTGATGTTTTGAGTTATTGAAAGAGAGTCAGCTGGCGTATTCTCCTCCACAGAATCAGAGGCCTGTGCACTGGTGCAGCCTTCTTACACCTATGGCTCTCCCTGCAAACACTCTTGCTGCCACAAGAGGTCAGCTCGTGGTAGGATTTCGATACTTGTGGCGACGTGTCAAGTGAGGCTCATATATTCTTTCAGTCTTCACCCATCTACAGTCAGTTGGTGATGGTAGCACTGGATCTAGTACCAGTGTCTTCAACCAGATGTGACCATCCTGATATACTGCTCTCTTAACACGCTCTGCCATAGCAGATAGGGTAGGCAGGATTTGCTGCACAGAGTAAAGAGCTCACTTCTTGCATAGTACACCTTGGTGCAGATGCTGGTTCCGTCAATAAGAAGTATGAGAGAACCAACATCATTGCATTATCTGGAGTCTCCTTTGGTTCATTGGTCAGCAACAGAAGAGCATCCGACACTGACTTCCATATTGACCATACTGCCTTCTTTCCATGCCTAGCAAAGCTGGATACAGTGTCGTAAGCATGGGACACTGGGAGCACCATTGACATATTTGGCCTGAGGCACGCTGCTATTTAGTGGGCTTCCAGGGAGAAAAAGCTCTTACCAGTTCTGAATGCTAGCCACAGTTTACATCCAGTTCGTAGCCAAAACCACAACATCAGTCAGCATTTCAAATTAGTATCTTGTGATGGCCATACTGTGCAGCATTGGAATCATGCAATAATGGCTGTATTGAGTGTGGAGATCCTATAAAGCTGTGTACTGAGCACCTATTACCACCAGTGAGGACAGTCTCCTTGTCTCCCCTATAGAACGCTTGGAGATGGTACTAATATTGTCTGGTATCCATCATTCTTGACTTTATTATTTATAAGCATTATTCTGCCCATTGGCTTGATCGATTAAGATTGCCAAGAAGACCCGTAATAGTATAACTGCCAGCATTAGATTCTCTGGCAATATCTGGGTGTCACATTGGTAGTTCGATCATGTCACTGAGATGGACTTGGGTCCAGCGGACATAGTTCGTATTGCCCAGTGCAAACCAGGGGACAAGTTTTGTCAGAGCATCGAGGAACTTGTTGAAGGGGGCTGCTGCTAGGATTGCACATGGACTAGTAAACACAGCTCCAATACCATGACTGGAATTTAGGGCAACTCTATCCTTTTTGAGCACCATATATCAAATCTCAAAGGCCCATTGTCCGTATCTGAGTTACGGTCATTATAAGTTCGATACTGCAGGATACATAAAGCAATTGCTGTGAATTGGTGGGCACATCTAGTGCGAGCAACATGTGCTACAGACAAGACTTGGACTTTTGTCTCAGGAAGCCTGATTCTGCTCTACCCCTTGAGCTATGAGAACCCCACAATTGACAGAGGATTAACCCTCCAGCATGTGAGTACTTTATTTGGCTGTCAGGATTACTAGGATCTAGATTATGTCCAATGGGATAGGAAAGTTTGACCTATTACTGGTAACCATTTAGAAAAATGGCTGTCATGACCACCAGAGGGCGAACTTGTGACGGCCCAATATCCAGTTCTGTTCCCAACATGGCGAAGGTCATAAATCTCGTAGTTGCCTTCAATGCATCTGCTAAGTTTGCTGCTTTCAACACAAAATGAACAATCGCTTTCTTATGTTGAGTTCTATCGCCCCACTATAATGAGACGTCGCACGTAAAAGAAACAGCCAGCTATTGAACAATGAGTCCTGAATTCTCTTCTCTCTTTGGGACATGAATCAAATGGATAGCAATAGACGAAGAATCTTCAAGTAGATGACATCTCAGATGGAACCAAATGAACACCTCGTATGTGATACGATTTAAAGGGACCATTCCAAATTCAAAAACTGAAAAAAAAATTGAATCATTCAAAAAAGCTATTCTTCCAATGGAGAGTACGTGAAACTTATACTTTCTATTGATAGTAAAAAGACTCAAGAAAGATGCGTCAAATACTTGATAGATTTCATTGATATATTTCGCTTAGAAATACTTCGTCAGAAAGGTTAGAATTTCAAATGCATCAGTTTTTTTCTAAAGGAATTAACTATACTAAGATGGTAACGTGTACCGACAGTTCATTGATACGGACAGGGAAACAGAAAAATCACGCTATTCATTATATATATATGTATTAGATTTTTAACTAAAAAAAATCTCCCTGTGAATATCAGCATTTCATGCCTAACGGATTCGTCAGCACCGGCTCAAGTACTGATGCCAATTTTCAATTCTGTTGACAAAATGGTATGGCCAGGAGCGTTGGAATACACAAACAAGTATATAAACAAACACACACGAAATAAAGACGAATAGAGAGAGCCCTTTACAACCTTTAGATCGCTATGACTATTAAATATAATTTGTACATGCATATTGAATGGAAATTAAGGGTTCGGTTTAGAATTATATTCCAGACAATTGACAAGTGTAGCAAATCCTGGGGAAGGTCCATGTCCAACGACAGACGTTAAGAGAATGATGATGATGCAGCACGAAATGTTTACACTCACAGGGATATTTCCTTATAAATCAATAATGTATTAATACCTCTATTTACGTTGGTATATATTGAGCACTGTGATTGAATATCATCAACAACAGATGAGAAATCTTGTTTCTTTTTCTTTCTATTCGGACTTCTCTCTTCACCAGGAGGTAGGATCATGGGGCCACTTCAGGTAGCACTCACACAGCAGCCCTTCGCCGCTTAACGCCCGATGCCAAGGCCCGCATGGTCTCATGAGAAGTAATTAATTACAATACCATCTGCGACTTAGCAATGGCATCAGTTCTGATTATTCGTTGGAGCATTAGGAGGTTGTTCAGGGTCCATTCGATATTAGGGGACTCGGAATTCAATTTGAAAAAACAATTAAGTTCCACATTATTACATAGTAAACATAGAGGACGTCCTTTATATCTTCATGCTAGGGGCGTAGTTAGGGATTGGGGGTGGGGCTCTGGGGCTCCTATTCTTGACCCCCCCCCCCACCATATTTAGTGAGATTTGATGAAAATAGGAAAATTTCCAATAGACATCCACTACCACTTAATTAGGGAAAACAACCGAAAGACAGAATTATTACTTGTACAATTCATGTATGTAGTGATATATCCTTGTTATTGTATAAGGTCAGTAGATATACAATGGATGAACTACTATTTATAAAGCTTTTTGCTCACCCTTTCGATTAGGGACTGGGAAGTTCAAATTGACCTCTCCCAACCTCAGCTTCGCCTTTGGTATGTTTATATTCATGTTAAAATCAGTTATTGACTTTTCATTGAGTCTATATATTAAATCAGCGACGGCACTATTGTCCAAAAGTCAAATCCAGTACATTTCCTTGCCTGGGGGCCTCAAATATTCCTAAGACAGACCAGCATTGGAGCACACTTGAACTCAATTCAAGTTGACGATTATCTGAAAGAGCCTACAGCAATAGGAACGCAAGATTAAGGAAAGTTTATTCAGCCCCTTCACTAATTAGAACCGTAAATGTCTGCGAGCAACACTGGTTCGTGCTGCATGTGGAGTTTTCTGTGTCAATATTATCTGAAAACAACATGTACAATAGGCCCCAATAGAAAGAGTAAACATTGCTAATAGAAAACATTAACTGATTGATTGGAATATATTGAAATAGCCTTATTGGAGTCAAAGTAGTAAACACCTACTCTTGAACGACCTAAAAATTGAGTTCAATGCTTCTTAATGCCTAGAGATGAAGGTAGTTATGACTTGATATTTACAAAGCTCAGTCCGGCAAAAGATTAACTAGAGGATATAGGAATAGAAAGAGGACCCGCCTGCATTAAAAGTTAGCATTCAAAATCATGTCCTTTTTACTTAAGCTTCACGACTGACCACTAGCGCTTGAAGAAAACTTACAACTAACTCAGCTACCAAGCGAACCATATATGATTTCATTAATGATATTTAATACGTTTACCTCAGTCTGGAACAAGGATAACTAGATGGAATGAGAACAGAAAAATTATCTTACGCCAACGTCACTCCAGCAAGGAACACAGGCTCTGACTCTCTGACATGTATTTTTGATGTTATTCAGAACTTTCTTCCAGGGATTTGATTTTTAATCTTGAATTATTTAAGAATTGATTTTTAACTGAAAAACAAAACCGCTAGATCAGAACTTTCCAAACTGTGTGTCACGACACTTCAGTGTTTCGCAATGCTCTATATGAGTATCCCAAAATAAAGAATGATTCTGTATATCTTTCAACTTTACCTGAGTCAGTTGTACTGCTGGGATGACCTTATATATTTGGATTGGCTGACAAAAAAGTTATGGGTCTCCAAATTCTTCTAAAGTATGTTACCAATGCCAAAAGTTTTGTAAACTCTGTTCTTGACTCATTTACGTATAACGTGCTCCATTTCTTCCCCTTGAACCATGATGACTGAACTGGTATCGCCGCCGTTCATGAATGATGAATCTGCGACTGAACCAAGCAATATGATAAATTCCTACGTACATATTATTCACCATAGTATTTCTGTTTTAGGATGAGTATCATTCTTTATTGCTGAGTGGATTGACAATTTCAATGCCAACGTTTTCTTTTTCGCTGACACGTGTAGGCCAAGAATACAACAATGGGAATCCCACAGGGACAAAATATAATGTATTAGGTACAGTAGTTTGCTGAAGACGAAATGGAGACAAGGTGCGATTTCAAAAAGGGGACGTTGCGTACTTGACATCCTACGGAGCTGAACGTATTAATGGAAATTCTTGAATAATATTAATAGTTTACCTCAGCAGTAAAATGAATTGAATACACGGATATACAAATTGCATTTTATATACGTGGGTAATAGATATTTGTATTGCTTGTGGCCTTGGATAATAACGTTCTGCTGACCACATGTGGTTTTTTTAATATTTTTTTATATTATTATTATACGTACTACTTTTTCTATATGTATGTATGTATGTATGTATGTAGCACGCGAACAGGTCGCACCAATGAAGCTAGAGGGTTAAATATTAAAACACTTAATCATTATTATGTCTAGATAGGACCTATTTTTATTTTGTCTTTACAACCCAAGGTTTTTAATGGGGACGGTGTCAATTTACAATCTAAATTCATACTAAATTGATCCCTTAGTTTGTGTCTGACAGCATTCGAGTTGTATCTTGAAAAATCAGACTTTTTTTAGTGATCACTGTCTAACGAAACGCTTGAGAATCTGCTTATTCATTGATCGCACATTTTTTTTCCAATTTTTCAATCGATCACCCCCAATGCGGCATGCTACCGAAAGACGTTGGTCGCAGGACGGTTTTCCATTGAATGACTAACCAGACCTGTTCATTTAAATATTATGGAATCCCCATTGAGTGATATTATTCGATAAATCTTGGCTGTCAGAGTTCGAACTGAATTATTGCTAGTATCGATGTGCTCAGAATGTGAAGAGATTCATCTTGAAGAAGAGAAAATTGCTTTCAGATGACATGGCAACGACATTCTCCTCATTTCAGAATTGATCGGAACTCTTCAGGGCAGAAAATCAAAAACAACAGGTCTGGTTAGTCACTCAATAGAAACTGTCACATGAACATCGTCTTTTGGTAACATGATGTGTTGAGGGTGATCAATTAAAAAATTTGTAAAAGAGGGTGATCAACTAAAAAATCACTTCTCACAGTTTTTTGGGGGGTAGTGATCACGAAAAAAAAATCTGAATTTTCGAAAAAAAAAACAAGCGTGAATGCTATCGGACGCAAACGAAGGGACCAGTTTAGCATATATTTACTAGGCAAATTGGACCCCCCCCCCCATCAAAGACCTTTTCAGGAGGGGATTTTCACAAAAACAGAAAATAAAACTTTTTCCTAGACATAAAGTGTAACAGTTGGGAATTTCTGCCCTCTGGCTCCATTGGTGCAACATAAAGGAGTGATACATACATACATACATACATACATAGCCAGCCATCCTTGATCACAATCAAGTATGGATATTTTTTTTTTAAAGACACGAATGCTGCTGGACATAACTCAAAGGATCAGTTTAGCATAAACTTACATAGCAAATTGAACCCACCACTAAAAAGCGTTTTTTTTTTAGTCTTCATAAATAGTTCAAATTTCCAGCCCCCTAGCTCCATTGTGTCCGTCTTGTATGCACGATACATAAATACATAGCCAGCCAGCCAGCCAGACCAACTCGAAAACTGAAGAAACCCAAGTTGACAGTTTCGGTTGACGGTTTCTAATTGCTTATTGATTTCTGATCGACCCCAACTTTCGCCGAGTTGCAGAAATCGATGTTATTAAAGAATCCAATCAATTCCTCCCGTCTGATCAATAACCAATCTATCAGCGAAAGAAACTTTCGGCAAGAAACATCTTCCCGGTTCATGATTAACTTTTCTTGGATGACCAACCACCAATGATTTGCAGAGAAAATTTGACCCTTCGTGACCTCTTTGTTCGCCGTTCTGTTCCCGGGTTCACATCATCCGATAAATGTATCACCGTCTATTCTTGAATACAAGATGACTGTGAGTGTGAAATGAGTTCGGAAAGGAGCATAAAATTTCAGAAAATCAACTGACTCGAAAATAAGCCGAGTCAGTTGATTCTCTATAACGTTGTCATGAGAGATATCCCCTTTTTTATGAATACACCGTTTATTGCCCTTGGTCAGCTACCACCGTAACATGAATTTCTTTCATCTCCAACGTATCTATTCTCATTAGGGATGACGAATCTACCTGAAAAAGGGATTTTTAATTGATATTTCACAGTACATACCGTATACCTAAAGAGAATTTCATAAAAAAACCATTGTAATGAATTGAGTTAAAACAATGGGCACCATCGCTCGACAATATGTATTGTGTCTATCAACACTCTATTCATATAAGCATAAGTATTGGCCATTTCCGACTGACCGAAGTAAAAGTCGAAGCCATTTTTTTGTAATAAATCTCGACTTATATTCAAAAAGATACGGTGTATCTCAGGATAGTCAATATAGATATTTACTAACTTCAGCTAAGTCTGACACAAGGTTGCAATTGTCGGGAACTTAGTGAAGATCGAGCTGACTGCACAGTAATAACGGCCTAGCAGACTTGATCACTAAACTATACCCCATGCGAGATGCCCAGGGGAGTTTATGTAGGTACGACAAGTTTAGAACAACAGAAGTAAGGTACCACGTTTTTATCCAGCCATTTTGAATATCTCAAAGACCGGTTGCGGAGCCTGGATGTAAATTAGCAACCAATCAGAGGGGACTTTACTGTGTCAGCAAAAGTTCTCACAAAGTTTGTCAGCAGTGAGATGTCACTGACTGAGATTGTGTACAGTGTGTCCGTCATTGTTACAGTGAGCGAACCTGTTCATTCTTTACGCCTTGCACAGGCATTTCTTTTTTAGCAAAACATTGCTTCGCCCAGATCTGTCAATCCCCCCTACAGTCAAGATCTGGCTCCCGGTGACTTCTGGCCTCTCCTCGTTGAAAAAGAGATATCAGACAGTGGGAGAGATTATGAAGAATGCGACGAAGCAGCTCATAGCAATCCCGAAAGAAGACTTTGCAAGCTGTTTTGAAAAGTTGAAGGGACTTTGAAGTGTTTGAAATCCAAAAGAGAATACTTGAAGGGAATTAGGTGCCCCTTGTTCTAGATGGGCTATTTTTTCGTTGAAAACTAATTAGATATCTGGGCACCTTTCAGACACACCTTGTTTATACGTAAGAGCATGTTATTAATATTAATTGCTGTTCATTAACGATTATCATTAGACTATAACGATTACTTATGTAAATATAATTACTTGCGAAATATCAGTTAAATTTTGTTCAATACTTGATGAGAATTTTGTTAAATACTTAATGCGTATTCCTAGAGTGAAGAGTTTTAGAGAGACAGTATTATTTTTATACTTCAAGTATCTAACTGCTTTCACTGGAGACCAAGTAATGGTAGGTTTCGTCTAGACCCCAACACTCTTATCAGTATCCTGACTGATTTTACTTATGCTGTTGTCTGGGTTTTTCGATTCATCCTTGCGTTTCCAATTCTTTCAATCTTCTTGGAAACCTTTTTTGAAACTGTTTCAAGTGCACCAATAATGATGGGTACGATTCTCGCTGTTATATTGTATAATATGTTTTGTTCTGTGGCACTGGGTGAGCCCAGGCGGTCGCCTTGGACAGAAAGATTCTAGGGTGCAAAGGATCTAAATAGCCGTTAGAATATATCCGGGGGATAAATTTCAAGTCTCGCTGAAGGCGCTTGAGGGTACATGAAACCCTCGCACCGGTCCTGGGCAAGGTGAAGATATTTCCCTAGCTTTTCGATTCAGTTCTATTCAGTCCAATTCCTCCACTGGCTGCTACCCTCGATGAGGGAATGGAGGACAGAAAAAGCAGAAGTCCTCCTCCAAGCCAGTCTGTCTGTAGACTGCAACAAGAGTTCGGGCATGGTTATGTCTATCAACTCTTTCACGATATTGACCCTCCCCCGTTACCACTCTCGCCTGCACCCTCCCTTGACGGTGCCCTGCAAGATGGCCTTACATAGGCTATTGTGCTTAGTGACCTGACCGAACCATGTTTGCTTCTGTTGCTTCGCAGTAGCGAAGAGAGGTTCCTGGCGACCCACAAGGCCCTTGACCTCGCTCCTCACGCAGTTATCGGTCCTGTCTGAAACCCTTAATCAAAACTGTCATTAAAACTGTCAACATAGGTTTCTCCAGTTTTAAGTTGGTCTGGCTGGCTGGTTGGCTGGCTATGTATGTATGTATCGTGGTTATAGGCTGCACCAATAGAGTTAGAATGTTAAATATTGAAACATTCAGCTTATTATGTTTTTTGTCTTGTCTTTTAAATCCCCCCTCGTTTTTTTTTTCGTGACTAGCTCAATTTGAGTTGTAATTTTATGCTAAATTGGCCCCTTAGTCATTTTCCGGCAGCATTCACGCTTACTTTTTGAAAATTCAGACTTTTTAGAGATCACTGCCCAACAAAGCTCGAGAGACGTAACCTATTCATTGATCATCCCTTTTCCATTTTTTATAAATTGGTCAACCCCCACCCCAACACGATGTTGCTAAAAGATTGGCCTCGTGACGGTTTTTTATTGGGTGACCAACCAGACCTATCTTCTCTTTGTTCACGTTGCCTACATCTGTGCTTATAGCCTGAATTAAGTGACCCGTAAAATTTTAGGCTCTTTGCTATTTCCTAGGACTTCTTGTTAGTGCGTCCATCATTGTTCTGCATAGTTGGATTCCCGTCATTAAACGATTGTATTCTTTGTGCATCTGGATGTTCTTACCAGGAGTATCCAGTGGCTGTTGGTGGGATCAAGTACGGCAGGTTCCTGAAATTATCCAGCACCTTCCTATTCACTTTCACCGATCCCAACACTTCCATAGTTAGTCTCTACCCTTCCTCGGATCTCCAGTTTTCCCAGTCTCTCCTCTGGGGTCTTTGATACGGTTACCGGCGACAATTACAAGTGTGCCACAATTTCTTCAGTATCTGAACGAGGTCCTCGTACTTTTTAAAAAAATGTTTCACATTCTTTGTCACACTCCTGATGTAACAGCATCTGTTTCCCAAGTGTACGACAATCAGGCCCAGTTCATAGGCCTCCGTAAACACTTTTCCATTGGAAGTGGACAAAAAGATATATTCCTGAGGGGGGGGGGTCCAAAATATATATATTCGCAATATAATTTAATGATAACCCTGTTTCCAGTAAATAATAGTTCAGTCTTTTATATGGGAACATTAGGTTGGGTTTTACATGAAACAATTGCTCTTCATTGTTATCCTCTATTGAGTGTAAAGGTTCTAACTATAACCCCCACCCCCAGCGAGCTCTCGGTGGGAAGGCCTGTTTCGAGGAGGAGTCGAATGCTGCATTTGGTCCAGTTTCTTTGGAGGGTGGAGTTTTCTGTCTGCATAGCAAAGTCAAAATTTCATTTTTATTGTTTATGACAGTCACTGGTTTGTGTTTATACCATTTGTTTCTGTGGTCGAACCTAAGTCGTTTGCACAATTCTGACTATATCACTGTTCATACTCTGCTGTGCCTATTTTTTATATTCTTGAGTTGAACTTTGAGTCTAATTGATAAAATTACGAAAAGTTAAAATTATAAAGAATGATTCTTTAGGGATCCATTATTTTAATTTTGAGGGTGATCCCAAAACAGCGATGTTCCATTATGAGTACGCACATGTTTTCAAAATTTTCAAGAAGAAAAAATAATGGACACTCACTGTAAATTAGAGTTAGGGTTTAGGGTTCATTCTAATTTGTCTCCACCACCAGGGATAGGAATGAGTGTTACTAACAGAGACAATAGTGTATACCTAGTTCTGAGAAATCTAGCCTTTCTGCATACACGATTCCCTAAACCCATTTCCATCGCTTCTCATCTCACTCAATGATTATAGCCATTAAAGCTCACCGTATGTTTGTTTGCTGAATAATTGTAAACAAAAACCTCAAAAGCCCTCAACGTAAACAAACCTTTATCCTGGCTAACTCTAAATCCTAACCCTAATCCTAACTTAGCATATCGAGAAGATAACAACATCCGAGCTTCTGAAATGTCCTTACATTTATTTATCAAACAAAAATACGATGGGCTGTAATTGCTATAATTATTTAGTGTTGTAGGAACTAGCGAAACAGACTCGCGTTTAGATTTACAGTTGTTTTTTTAATCTTATTTTCATTTATGATGTAAATGTTTCAAATAAAATTATACCATGCAGCGCTGGGTGTATAAAAGATCTGTAATATTAGAGGGTATACATAAATCTATAATTATCAATTAAAGTAGGTTATATAGACCGCTCCTACAATCCGGTAAATTACTTAAGCTTTTCCTTTGATCTCTCTCCTTTTCTGCCGGTTCATTAACAATGGAAGGTTAATTAACGACTACTTATTAGAAATCAATTATCTTCAACTGGGTGTTGGCCTTCTAGTAAGTTAAAGGTATTAAGTATCACAACTTGCAAACGTAAAGAGAAAGAGAGAGATATAGAGACAGAGAGGCAGAGACAGAGACCGAGAAAACTTGTTTATAGCCATTCCGAGGTTTATAGTTCTAAGCATAGTTTTCTCTAAGTTATGCGCGAAGTTTTGCAACCAGCGCACAAAGGAAATCGATGTGCTCACAAAAGAGTTCAAGTTCTGTAGATAGCATACTGAGTTTTTATTTGAAAAAACTATCATTGGATGTGGTATTCGAAAGTGCACACGTACTTTTGTCCCGGGAAAAAATGTGCACAGCGTAAATGTGATGCAGGTTCGATTTCCCATCGGGGAGATATTTTTTAAGGATCCAACGCGGTGGAGACGTCGATAATATTATTGCCTCCATTCTTTTGTTCAGGGTTTTGTTTTTTTCAATGATGTAAACTGCTTTTCACAGCCCATTAGATCACAATAAAATTTACTATATTTTCTAAGAAATTTGGCTCATGTTGAAAAAAAATGTTGATACAAAAATGTTTTTTTTTCATTTTGATAGCTTCATAGTTTGGTCGTGAGAAAGCGAAAATTCGGATAACAGAGGAAATAAAGTGTACGTGTATTATCAAATGATCGTTTTGTGAAATTTATTCATAAATATGAAACCACCAAACATGGAGATCTCATTAAATCATCGGCTGAAAAGACTGGTGACCAAAAACAGCATTTTATTTGATTCGCCGATTATTTTTCTGGGGATCCATTATTGGATTACGGATAGGTTTGAAACCCCTTTCAACATTGGTGAAAATGTTGGTGAAAAGAAATTCTGTAAAACAAATTAACGCTTTAACAGAAATATATCAAGATGACACAGGAAAATTTAGAGTAAGCAAGAGTTCTGACTGAAAGCCGGTGGGGGCGCAATCAAATGTCTGCCATCTTTCACAATCTCTGATCTCTGTTCAACTGTGAATATTGACCGCTATTTTACCTCTATTTTAAAGAGTCACAAAAAGATAACCTTGTAACAGACAATGTCAATACAAATCTCGGTTCAACTGTGAGAATCGCCCCTTTTTTATAGAGTCAATGAAAGATTAGCTTATAACAGACAGTGCTCATACAAATCTCAGTTCAACGGTGAAACTCGGCCGCTCTTCTATCTCTCTGCTGATACTTGGTGTAAGGATGATAAAAAAGTTGATGGCATTTGCTGATTCATCTTGATTCAAAGATGGCAGCCATTTCGGGTTTCAGGTTATCGTCAGGATGAAATCAATTCTCCTAAATACGGGTATGAAAATTTGTGGAAGAGTGTGCAATCAATTGGAAAGAAGTGAATAAATTTTTGAACAGATGCAGAATTACCTCCCCTGCATCGTTGCAATTCTGTCCGCCCGTGTTCCACCTTTCAGCAGAGGTGATCAGAGGATAACGTCTGCACTAGTGGCAGTTGTAGGGTCATCACTCAACCATTCAACACTTCCATGTAAAAAAAAAATGTTATTCGCCAACAGGGGAAAATATATTTCTGACGTCGGAACTTATTAACTCATCATCATCATCAGTCTTTTAATGTCCGTCGTTGGACATAGACCTTCCCAAGGATTCGCCACAATTCCCTATCATTGGCGTCGCGGAGTCAGTATTTTCTAAATTCGTCTAGTTCATCTCTCCATTTTGTACTATGTCGGCCTCAGTTTCGCATGTGATCTCTAGGGATTCATGTTATGAGTTGTGAAGTCCATCGGTTGTCTTTCATTCTTGCAACATGGCCTGCCCTTTGCCATTCAGGTTTTCTAATAGATTCTATGTGAGGTTGAGCATGATTCTCTCATGCGCACGTTGTATGCTTCTTAGTTTGTGAGTCAGTCTCTTGGTTAGGTTCCATGTTTCAGCTTCATAAGTGACAATTGGGAGGCTGCATTGGTTGGATATTCTTCTTTTTAGGATTATTGGGATCGACGTGTCTTTCAAGGTTGAGCTTGCTCTACCGAAAGCTTTCCATCCTAGGGTGATTCTTCGCTTGATCTGTTCCTCTTTTGTGGATTCCATAGAGATTCGTTGTCCTCGTAGATGTAGTAGTCTACTTTCCCCAGTCTTGCATCTTCGATTTTGATATTTATGTCCTTATTCTCAACATGATTATTGCACATGATTTTCGTTTTACTGAAGTTCATGTGTAGGCCAACTTTTTTGCTTTCTTCGTTTAATTCATCTAGCATTAGTTTGAGGTCGTGTAGGTTCTCTGTAGAAAGGACGATGTCATCTGCAAATCTGAGGTTGCTCATATATTTGCCGTCTATTTTGATTCCTCTATTTTCCCAGTCCATGTTTTGGAAGATTATCTCGATGCAGGCTGTGAAGAGTTTGGGTGAACTGTTATCACCTTGTCTTACTCCTTTTCGGAACTGGAAGGGTTCAGAATCCTTATGTAACCTGAGAAAGGAGTTTCCATGACTGTATATATATTGAAGTACTTTGACGTATACAGGGTCTACACCTTGTAGAGTAGATGGCCTTCATGAAAATGGAGATTTCTAAAGTCAAATGCCTTCTTGAAGTCTATCAATGCTACAGCGAGTGGCATTTTATATTCTGTTGCTTTCTCTTTCAGTTGATTTATTGAATGGAGATGGTCCATGGTCGAATAGCTTCTTCTAAATCCAGCCAGTACCTGTGGTTGGTTTTCATCTAGTGTTTTAGTGATCCATTTGGTGATGATTTTTGTGAAAAGTTAATAGATGGAGTTTAGTAGGCTTATGAGCCTGTAGCTGTTGGGGTTTTTTTGGGGTTTCCTTTTTTATGTTGAAGCATTATGATTGCTGTGTTCCAGTCTTTCGGGACTTTACTCTGTCTTAGACACAAGTTGAATAGAATAGCTAGCATTTTGTTGACGATCTTACCAGCTTTTTTGACTCATCAACTGCTGAGCCCCAAAACAGTCAGGTGAGCACATACATAGGTAGAGAACTACTTACCTACTGCAATTGTTGAGAATTACAGATCTATTAGATCGTGGAATGATTTAAATCTTTGAATACACCGTATGTACGTACATATTTCTCTGAAGTTTAAATAAAAACTAATATTGAATTGGGAGATTAATGGAAAAGTATCTAAATACATCAACAGATTTTTATATTTTGCTGTTATGTCTTATTGTACTTGAAATTACGTTGTCGAGAATTAGATCCCAATTTCTGGTTACGAGTGATCCCTCCCTACCGGATATCAAATATGAGCACTATTTAAATGCTTACGTATTGTTACTCCTGTGAGTATGGAGGCCCAAACTAGGGAGGTTCTCATTCATATTTAGAAGGACTGAACAGTTCCGTTGCATTTCAGTATCTATGCGCAGTTGACTTGAGATGAATGAAGATCTGTTGATTTTCATTAATTGCAGTAATTAAAGCGATTCGTCCGACTCTCAGGCCAATCTCTAACAAAAAAAGTTATTGAGTCATAGGCTGACAAAGTATGTATGCATTGTGGATACTAATTACAGAACAGTTACTCTTTGATCTCACACAGAGTCCAAACCAAGCAGGAAAGGCTAGTCTCTCTCGGGACCAATTCCTTATAATCCAACCCCGTTTTCCCCCAAAGATTATCCATCATTTTCCTACTTCCTTTTCAACAAAATTGAAAGTATAGACGTGATGTAAATACATCCCTCTCTCTCTCTCTCTCTCTCTCTCTCTCTCTCTCTGTTAGCTGTGATGCTTAATACCTTTAAATGACTGGAGGGTCCACACCCAGTTGAAGATAATTGTTAATAAATAGTCGCTAATTAACCTTCCATTGTTAACGAGCCAATGGAAAAGGAGAAAGATCAAAGGAAAAGCTTAAGTAATTTACCGGATTGTAGGAGCGGTCTATATAACCTACTTTAATTGATAATTATAGATTTATGTATACCCTCTAATATTACAAATCTTTTATACACCCAGCGCTACATGGTATAATTTTATTTGAAACATTTACACCATAAATGAAAATAAAAGAAAACAAAAACAACTGTAAACCTAAACGCAACACCAAATAATTATAGCAATTACAGCCCATCGTATTTTTGTTTGACGAATAAATGTAAGGACATTTCAGCAGCTCGGATGTTATTATCTTCTCGATATGCCAAGTTAGGATTAGGGTTAGGATTTAGGGTTAGCCAGGATAAAGGTTAGTTCACGTTGAGGGCTTTTAAGATTTTTGTTTACATCTATTAAGCAAACAAACATACGGTGAGCTTTAATGGCTATAATCATTAAGTGTGATGAGAAGAGATGGAAATGGGTTCTTGGATTGGGTATGCAGAAAGGGTTGTTATCTCGGAACTAGGTATACGCTAATATCCCTGTTAGTAGACACTGAACATACCAAAACCCTGGAAGGTCAGAAGTAGGTATACGTCCTACCCTGCATAACATCCGTTTCTATCCCTGGTGGTGGGGACAAAGGAAAATAACCCCTAAACCCTAACTCTAATTCAAGGCGGATGTCTATTATCTTTTCTCCTAGAAAATTTGAAAGACGCGTACGAACTTATGTGCGAACATCGCTGTTTCGGAATAATAATAATCATTGTTACATTTGATAATTACAGAACAGATACTCTTTGATCTGACTAAAACACCATATCAGGTAGGATATGTTAACCTCTTTTGAGTCAATAATTGGGACCCAGCAGTCTTCCAATACAATGATTTTTTTTTTTTAAATTTATTCTTGTATAAAGTATTGCAACATTATTCTTAATTTGGACTAGCTTTTTACCTTCACCCTATCTTTTAATTGTTTATCACAATATGTTTAACTATAAAGTACCTGTGCTTGAATGGTTACAAGCGGCCAGGCATATAGTGGACTCTCTCTGCAAGAGGTTTTGGGTTCGATTCTCATCGTGGGTTTGCTCATTATTTTCTGATTGTGCTGTTTAATCGTTGCCGTAGAATGACGGCCTGAGTCAAAGTTGTGATAAAAAGCAACTAGAAGTTAGGATGGAGGTAAAGGCTAGACGAAATTAATAATGATCTCTCCATAGTCGTTCTACTTCAATCCTTTTACTACAAAAATATTCATAATTTTAATACTTTTTATTCGGCTAAATAGAAAGTAGAAAAATGATGAAAATAATCTCTCTCATATTCCACTGGAATGCATCAACAATAGTGACCCCAACGAAGTCTTCATCAGTTGATAATCCTTGGGTCAGGCATGCTTTTGAGGCTGAAACATCATTACCATTGACCAAGGTATTTCATTGTACAATACCAACTATGTTGGTTGAAAGGCTCGACCGTGTGACTCAAGATGAGCTTGCCATATCCGACTGGACACAACCTGGTTGTTGAAAAAATTCCGACATTTTTGACTGGAATATTCATATAAAGTGAGATGACATCTAGGTTGCCCATCAGATTATTGATCATATTTATGTCTTTGATTTTGTCTATCAGGTCACCTGAATATTTAAGGAGTGAGGGGCTAACTGTCCCCCAGTAGGGGAGTTGAAATCTTTGATAGTGCTCTACCTATTCCTGATACGATGGGTCCCATAGGGATGCTGGGTCTATACCTTTTCGGTAGACCGTATAGTCTTGGTAACCTAGGATGCTATTTAATAAATTGATGTTTAGGTTTTAAAGTATTTTCTTGGGAGATTTATTAGTCTCTTTTTCCATCGAAAAAGAGACTAATAAATCTCCCAAGAAAATACTTTAAAACCTAAACATCAATTTATTAAATACCATCCTAGGTTACCAAGACTATACTATATTCCATCAGTTATGTCATAGATTGTCGGTCAGCGAGGATAAGATTTGGTCATTGTAAGTCAGGTTATCCATTACGACTATTGCTCCTCCTTAGTCTGAAGATGTGATGTATATTTTGTTGTCGTTTGCTAATCTTTTTAGCGCGGTTATATATTTGAGTAGTATTGCATACTCGATGTTAAATATATTTATGGAGGCTATTATGATGCCTTGTAAGAATCCTCTATCATGTTCCATATTGGAGTGTCTGTAGTTGCTGGTTAGTGTTTCTGTATTGTTATTAGTCCGGATGCCAGTTGCGGGTATAAGGCCTAAGATAAGGGCTTCCTGTGTTGCGGTGGTGAATTTTCTATCTGATACATTGTGAACCAAATCGTGGCATCTGATATCTTTTCACTTACTGAAGTTACATTTGCTGGAGTTACATTGGAGTCGAGATTTAAGTTCGTGTCTTATTCCCAGGTTATTGATATATAGTTTGTTGGTTTAGGTTGCGTCTGTTTGTGTTAACTTCTGTGTTTATGAGAAGTTTTGGGAGGGGGCGTAATGTCAATCCTATGGCTCTTGGTTTTTGGAGGGTGAGTGTTTCTTTTTGTTTTAATTCATCGATTGAAGTTTGTAAGTAATCCTGACTGCGTTTGGGAAATACGTGGATTTCAGGAGCTTGCAGGTGTTCTTGACTATGACATCCTCTTCGATACAGTTAATCAGAGAGTTGTACCGTTCTTTGAGCGAATGGGCGGCTGTTATCAGTTTCTTATATTTTGCGCTTCAGCTGTAGGTTTTCCATGTCGACAGAATGTGGGAGGGGTGCATGTAGATCCGACAGAATGTTGTGGAAAGTTGACAATGTTGAAAAGAAAAGACTAGAGACTACTTATTACATCTCATTTTTCATGAGATTTAATTGCTTACGTTTTGCCCCGGTTTTCTTCAGAGCATCAGGGCGAAAAATTGTTTGAGAAGATGGCGAAGCAATATAAAAGTACCCGGATGATCCTTGAGGTAGATAAAACGTTGTGTTGATGTACGGATAGAGAAGTCGATGGTTTGTCACTGCATATCAGGGAGAGGGTCTGGTGGGTGTGGGGTTCCGTGCTTGATATCTTCAGGTTGTGTTAAGCTGGATATACGTTTAATCAAGTGCTTTTGTCGTTGTGTGCATCTAAAAGGGAAAATTCGGCCATATCGATGAATCAGTCGAGGAGATTCGACATTTGATTGTTCAGATAGTCGATAGTCAACCAGAACTGAGCAGTGCCAAGTTATTGTCAGAGCTAATAGAAATGTGGATGTCAGATTTTGCTTCTGCCTTACGGTTGGGAATGGTCAGACGGATCAGAAAGAAAGAGAAACCTTAATCCCTCGTTCAACCTATCACCCTCTTTCAAACTAATTTTGAATAAAGCAAGAACTCAACAACCAAAGTGAAACCGTGGTTTGATCTTTCTTCGCCCTGTCACCAGAAGAGGAAGATCACCAACACATCTTTCAAACAGATTATACTGCAGTGAGTAATGTAAACATGGGGCAGTTTAATAAATGCACACATTAAACAGTATAAAAACATTTGCATTAATTGCTACCGGCACATCGGCCACTAAAATTACGGACTTTGAAAGGGTTAGGGTTAGGTGTACGTGTTGTCTTAGGAAAAGTCTTTTAGCGATTCACGGACGAGTATGCACGATGGATGAAACCTTTTTCATGTCACCTACAGGGAAAGAGTTAAGATTTTTAAAGAAAGAAAATGAGAAAGAACGAAAAGTTGGAGACCGTGACCAAATTTCAGTAGCTGTGCAATGAACTGACGCCACTAAAGGATTTGGGGTGGAATATCCATGACTTCTGTAGCAGAACCAGAAAGGTATTTATTTTAATCTGGAGACCTTATTCTTTCATTCTACCCAGGTTCATAATCATAACCAGGTTTTACAATCATCAGAGAAGTACACTTTACAAATTATTCTTGTTTATTGTTTCACAGTTACTACGTATTCACACAAACAAACAGATTGCAATAATATTGTCAATAGCACGTATTGAATCTGAGGCCTCTTAAAAGTCGGTGACTCAAGCACGAGACTCTCATCCGTTCTTAAAAGTCATTGACTCCCGGGATTGATGCTGCCCATTCAAACGATCTTTTATGACTTCTATGTCTGATGTAGGTCCAAGCAACTTTCTTTCCTGTTTTGGGTCAACCATAACGAGTTATCGGCCTTTGATATTTCAGAGCAATGAAGACGTTCACAAAACGTGTTCAAGTCTCTTCTTACATTTATTGATATCTTGTTTATTTGTGAAGATGAGAACGACCTTTCCCTCGAGTTCGATTTTTTTCTCCTGACTCAGTATTCTGGAAATGTTAAGAAATAAAGCACCAAAAGAGGTTTCAGCAGTCAGATTTCCCAAAGGCACGGTATCCTCAACTTTAGAAATACTGATGCTGAGCATGACTTGGGAAATTGTTGCTTTATTCCAGGTTTTCAATCACAGTAGTTTGGCAACAGATGCTCATGTCCCGAACTGAAAATAATGCGTTCAATGTTTGCAGTGTGCATCGAATATCCCATTCTTAAATTCTATAAATGGAATTTATCAAATGAATAATACTTATTTGAATGTGAGTCATTGGGAACAACTTTCTGTATGAAAAATATGTTAACCTCCCCAGAGAACCGAAGGAGCTATAGAAAGTGAGAGATTTGCACATTTTTGTTGGAGAGCTCGGAACGATTCTACAAAGGCTAGCGAAAAGTCTGGAGGAGCTGGAAATCCGAAGAAGAATGGAAACAATCCAGCAACGACATTACTGGGATCAACTACACATTGTTGGAGTATTGAGGACGCTTGCTGTCACTTAATACCCAGTGTAAGCCACCAGTTATGATAGGTATGAAAACTTAATGGGTATTTATGGTGGTGGTGATGATGGTGGTGAAGAACAGCAATAAAAAAAACTAACTGCTTCAGGGTCAAACTTCACTCTGACTCCAATAGTGCGACCCGTACACGACATAACGTAAAGGTTTTTACGATGAACAGTCAAGACTGTATACGTGACACATACATAGAAAAATGCAGCTGTTTCAGCCACTAGAACAATTTTCAAAAAACTGTTTTGCCTACTGTACAAAAAAAAGAAGAAAGGATTTTCCCCAATTTTGTGTGTGTATGTGTGTATGTTTGTGAGTGTATGTGTGTGAGTGTGTGTGTGTGTGTGAAATTTTCCACTATGAAAATACAATGTGATACATAAATACATTTCTAAAAAATGCACCTATTTCAGCCACTAGGCTGAAGAAATAAGGTTGCATGTTAAATCCTAACTCCTACAGTAGCCTGATTTTGTTGAGGGTTATTGTTGTTGTCATTGTTATTGTTGTTACCAGGGGAAATAAAGTCAACCCCACAGTAAGAATTCATCAAAAACAAGGGGAAATTCCATTATAAAGGGACATCACTCTCTAAAATACAGTGCACAAATGAGTAAGAGTAGCGTCCCTTGAAAAAACAAAATAATCCTCGTAGTATGTTATAAGATCTTAACATTTTTCAAATCAGCGTATATATTAACAACTGGAATTATGGAAGATTTTGTTGTGCTAATTCCCTAATTTGGGAGGACCTGCTTATCTTAATAAATCAACTTCCAAAATTCTAGTTTTTACGCTGGCTTCAACACTGACTACGAGTAACGTAGCGAAATACATAACTATTTTTTTTCAGCCATATTGAAGAACCAACTAACTGCTTTCACGATTCATTCACCCATTTATTCATTTATTTATTTATTCATTCTACTATGGCTTTGCCACCACCATAGAGTATAGGGGAGATAACTCTAAATTCCTAAATTTTCTCTGCGTCTGATTCCAGATCTGGTAGATAGCAAAGCTCCGTGAAATTGGAATCAGAGGATAGAATTTAAAGTTTTTTTTTCTCCTATTTGTACATTGTTAAGTACATTTATAATTCTAATTAGATAATTTGCACTTTGGATATCAATTTAAAAATTCTATACATTGATTTCAATTACAGGAGTGGAGTGTATTTTTGAGTGCTCATTGCTTGAACTCATCTAGTCAAATACTCTGGATTCAAGCAGTTCTTAATTGGTGAATAAATTGTGCAGTGATCAAGAATTGTATGGATGACTGTTTTGAGGAATTGATATTTGCATCACTGCATTGAGTCAGTCTTTAGCACAGTGATTCTGATCGAAGGATACATGCCACACAAGGGAGCAATTTGAATATATTAGGGAGGGGCAATTTAGAATGTATTCATGACCTTCAACAACTTGAATCCCATTACATAATTTTTTTTCACTGTCAAGGGAGGTAATTTCATTGTTTCTAATCTAAGGGAGGCAATCTACAAATTTCTTGGAAATTAAATTTGAACTGCCTTAAATTACTTTAAATTATTCACTTTTGTAGATGAAGTATTGAAAATAATGATTATTATTTTTTGCTACTATTTTCTTTCATCTTATTTGTTGTTGCTTTTTATTGCAACTAAACTCAGGTTGGGTATTTTTTAACTGCATGCAAATAAATTGACAACTCAGATTGAAATTAAGAATAACTTCCAGGTAAGAATCGAACTCACGACCCTCTATACCGTGGATGGCTCGCTTAAAGCGTGACGGTTCTCATAACTAAACTACTCTGGCAGACGTTAGTCTAAATCAAACTCTTAAACTTATCCTCTATCCTAATCTCCTCAGCGCCATGTTTTACATTATTTAACTATTTACAAAATCATTATTATTCATTATTGCTACTATTCAAATTCATCATATTAGCTGTTTATTATCGCAACAAAACTCAAGCCTGAAAGGATTTCCGATTCCATTGCTTATGTTCCATAATTTTCGTTAATTTCGTTCTTCACAATATTCATTTAAAATTCGTTCCAATAAATCATTTCAAATTGTGTTTGTTCCAATAATTTATTTTAAATTGGGGGTAAGGAAGATGATCTCCAAGTTTCTTGTAATATTATTATCACCTCCGACTATAAAAGAATTTATATACGGAATTTAAAACGCTAAAGGTTATGAATACCATTTAAAAATACGACGTGAAGAGTGACACATGTTCCTTGGCTCAAAACTGAAACCAATTAGATGTCACCAAACGAGGAGACTTACGACTAAAGCAGACCAAATTATTACTTCAAATCAAGACCCATCATTTGTAGTAAACACCAGGTTCACTAGATATCCAAAATTCAAAATTTGAATTTCTTATATTTTCAGATGATATTGTAAATTTAAAGTGATACCATCATAGCATGTCATATTTAAGAGAATTTCTTAGAATTTTTAAAAAAATTTTTGTAGCTGAAAATATTTTTCAAGGATTAGAATTGTTTCCCTTTTATCTAAAACTCTTGATTCTGGTGAATCTATAAATCTATCTTTCTACTATGATAATTTTTCAACGCGAAATTCATTTTATAATAATGGGGACATAAAATCTTTTGATCTGTCGGAGAGGGGTATGGGGGGAAGGTTAAGAACAAGTGGTTTAGGGAGAAGTATCGTTGTGAGTAATGGAGACGGCCACAGGATATCTTGTGGAATCAAGAATAATTCAACGATGCTATTAATCAATCTTTTTTTTAAATGTTCTATATAATCAGGTAATACGACAAATATGCCTTTTTTGATAACAAAAATCAGAACGTCAGGAAAGAGTAATGTTGGAAATTTCTTGTATTTGTGGGTATTATGTCGATTAGAACCCGTTGGTACCCGCGTGTTGCGGCCTTGAACAATGGAATAAATGAAACAAAAGGCCTTGATTTTTTTAATAATTCCCGATCTTATATCAAGAGAAGTAAATAACAGAGAATTAAAAAAATTCAAGGTGGCCTTGCAAAAATTTACTGGTTTCGTGGGAAGCTAAAATTATCCCAGTTAACTGTTTTTTGAAATTGATGAAGATTACGTGTGTAGAAGTGAAACAATTTCTTATAAATTCTATGTGTTGATTGTTATTTGTTTGGATCACAAAGCTAATGAATATCACTGCGTGCACTGAAATATTGAGATGAGTTCTTCGTGTTTTATGTGCGTATGAGGAGATAAAAGTTAAACTGTGATGTGGGCCTGATCAGACTGGCTGTCTAGAACGGCGAGAACCGAAAGGCAAGTATGAATGAGATTAAGTGTGTCTGGTCGTATTTACTTACTCCCCCACACGAGCAAGATATGACACATGGTCGTTTTTAATGCGGGTTCCAGTTACGAGAACTCGGCAAAAAATTACTTCAGTCCCCGCTAGTAATGTGGCAAAGGTGTAAGGGCAAGCCTGACCCATTCCTTTCAGTGCGAAGGGACGGTACTACCCCGGGTCGTACTGCTCCCCCGAGACTGGGCCGAGTAATTTTTTTGAGGTCACAGGACGAATCCAAGGCCTTTTGCGCCTAGCAATAACGAGCTTCAGTAAGCCATAATCGGCGCCGTCATTGCACCAGCGCAAATGCCGAACAAATACTACGCTCTGAACGACGCAATTGACGATATGCGTCTGACTGAAGAATTTGTGCTTATTACATCATTATATGGACGTTTCTCCTCCCCGGGCAGCAAACAACCGTTTTGAATGGTCTGGATTGGAAAAAAAAATAGTAGATTTTTTCGTCACATGACAGTTCCTACCTGCGCCTGCATGATGCTGCTGATTTCTTCTTTCATATAGTCAGGTAAATTGTGAGTTTTTCTACGGACGTTTGGAGCCTCTTTTTGGTACAAATTATGAAGGCTTCATCAAAATCCATACATAAGCCGTGAATCACTCAACAATGCGAGAGACAATGAACATTGAAGATTGTAATAAATAATTTGGAGATAATCATGAGATAACTTCTAAAAAATCATCAATTTTTATTGTAATTTTATTGAAATTAACTTTGCGTAATTATTGAGACGAATGATTATGGATAGCTTTTGTGAAGAAGTTCCGTAAACACTATAAAATCTGTGTTTTAAACTGTAACACTAAATAAAACGTGTAACGTGTTAGTTGGCATTCATTAAAATTATATAGCACTTTTAGAACACGCCAAGTTTTGGAATTTTTACCATGAATTTAAAAAACAACCACTTATACAGCCAAACTCATTTTTAGAGAGTCAATAAGTAAGAACCATTAGTTTTATAATTAATATGATCTTATGATTTACTTATAATATTGAAACGCACAAATGTTTGTCTGTCTGTCTGTCTGTGTTAGCATAACTCATGGACAGCAAGAGATATATGAATTCATGTCCATTCATGGTTTATGTTATCAAATTAAACCTTTTATCTAAACTACGAAGTTTCTCTCTCTTTCTTTCTCTACACAAAGTTTTAGTAAAATGACAATTGCATCAATTTAGTATAATCAACAACTAAGTGTAGAGCTTTCTAAACATTTTGCACTGGCAACACACTTTTTAAAATTGAAATATTTTGCAGCACATTACTCAAGTTTTGTTAATCAAGCCTGATAAATAATGCCATACCAATAGCTCGACTAACACAGGAAAAGTATCTTTTGGAAGATATATAAAATCGTACTTAACTCTCCCTCATAATCATTAATTGAACGATCCTAGCGTCAAAATTTGAAGTCATGTAAAAGAGATACAATCGTAGAATAAACATGGTAAGAATAATCCTATTTATAATATCGCTGTCGTTTTCTACTGGAAAAAGCGTTGAAAACTTCTAGAAACACCTAGATTCTAGATAATTCAAATATCAATAATAAACAAGGCCACAAAAAAGTAAAAACCTTTCTTTTTTTTCTAGAAAGGGTCTAGTGGAGTACTGATGCCAATTCCCAATTCTGTTGACGAAATGGCATGACGAGGAGCATTGGAACACTCAAACACACAACACATATGAAAAAGAATAGAACCTTTCGCCATGTTTGGTGGCTATGGTTGTTCAATTTCTCGGCACACCAAGAGATTAACAGCTATACACAAAGGTGTTGTGACACACATTTTGAAAAGCTTTGACTTTATGACAACTCAACAATATTCGTTCCACGACAGTACTATCAAAACCTTATGGTGTCTGCCCGAGAACGTAAATTAACGAGTCATCATAAGATTGATCTTAACTGGGTGCACCTTTGCTATATCTCTGTGTTAGACTAAGCCAAGCTTTGCAAATATTTGTTTTAAAATTTTTGCTTAGCTCACAGAGGAATATATCGTACTATTTATTTATTTATTCTCGAACAATAAAAATTCTTATGTCTCTGATATTTCACTACCGTCTGATAAAAAAAAAACATTGAAAAAAAATTATAATGAACTATTTCAAAATGAAAAATATTATGCTGATGCAAAAGTTTTTAGTACCAACTTTTGCTAATGTTGAAGAAATCTTAGAAGCATCTTTGAAGTTTACTCGGCTCTTTATTGCTGAGTAATAATGCTATGAACTGATACGCATAATAAGAATTTTGTTAAAAAAATGCTGGAAACTTTTGTATCAAACTTATATAACGTGCTCAATTTAGCTGAAAGGTAGTGTGAGGTCAGATAGAGTTTCACTAAAATAAAGCATAAATAGTTATATATTGATTTCTAATGATAATTTTGAGAGAAACGTCAGATGTCATTATAAGAGCAGATCCAGGATTTTGAGCAGGATGATCTAAATACAATAAAGTCGTTCTAAAATTTTCTGTACTATTTAAAACTGCCCTATTCAATGTTTTATTATAATTTAATGCGGGTTGTTTTTCAACTTGCATTTACTTATATCAATTTGTAAAACTGTATCATTACCGTAGAACCCGCTCTAATCAAAACCGCTTAATTAAGGCACCCAAGTATTAAATGAAACACACACACACACACACACACACACACACACACACATATATATATATATATATATATTGTTTTTGAGGTTAATTATGATTAATTAAAATTATTCGGATCCGCGTTTGTTCTATGTAACGGTTGAAATACACAAGGAACCAGTGCCGCGTTGAATAATAACTCAGCATGATTCAAGGTAGGTAATGTATTTATAAATTTCTTGAGTTAACTCCCCTTAGCTTTCGAAATTATATTATTGCGATATCAATGCGACAATAATTCAGAAGGAAAAAACAGTCGCTGAAAAGAGACGAAAGGGGTAGAATCATTATAATTATTACTATTGATATAGAATTAAGAAGATTGCGTTGCGCCGATCTTCCACACATAGGGGCCGAACTTTGCATGCCATTTCCTTGAATAAATCATTGTCTTTGGCAATTATCGTTCATTTTAATCCGCCCACAAATTCAAATTAATTCTTTTGAGATGATTGCTTATAAAAGAGAATATTGTATGTAATCTTATTTTGTATATTCCTGCATAAAAGAAATTTTAGACTATAAAAAAATCTTAGATTTTAATGGATAAAGGCGAGGCTTTTGTTGCACCGAAACTTAACAATCAATTTTATAATTATTACGATTATATTGATTGATTTTCAATGTTGAAATGCACAAATGCTTGTCCGTCCGTCTGTTTTAGCATAACTCAAAAAATGGCAAGAGGAACGACCATCAAACTAGGCGTGTCCATAAAGAAACCAAACTTTCAAAATAGCATGCCAACAAGACATTCTAGTGTGCTTGTGACTGAAATTTTATGTAGCAGGGAACGATCTCTTGTATGAACAAAAATGTATCAAGCAACCTTGATTAGTTCTTGATTGGCATTTTTTCTTCTCCAAAGTTGAACCATGAAGGATCTTGACGAGTGACATGTTTATGTCAAATTCTGTTTCCAATTAGTAAAAAAACCTTTTGAGAAACTTTTCTTGTGTTGCAACTGTCATATAGGGAGAAATGTCTGGAATGTGCGCATTGTCATGATTGTTACCAGCATTTCATATTGCAAGAAAATCCACCAAAGACTTCTTCAATCTGAAATCAACGATGTTCCAGAGTGGATTTAAGCTCTGAGAACAATAAACATCAACAGACGTGGCACATGACCCATCATCAGACTTCCTTCTAAAATCATGTGGCATAAACATTGATAGGTTCTGACCTCTTTGGAAACTCAATGGGCAGTCAGGCGATCATTTCCATGGATCACAACATGCACTTTTTCAATGCTGTTGCCGTCCATCAATTTGAAAGGATGTCCAGATTGTCTAAATCTTTGAAAAATAATCAAGGCCAGTAGTCCCCAACCACCGGGTCACAGACCGTTACCAAGCCGCAAAGCACTACCGGGCCATGAGGAAATAGTATGTCTTGGAGATATGAAACAACACTTAGCTACAAATTTCCTCATTCCCTGACACGCCTCCTACATACCCACTAAGAAATATGTTTGACTTATGAGGCAAACCAACAGTAAAAATGAAATGAATTAGACAAAAATATTTTAGTAGTCAATGAACAAAATCTTTTTTTTTAAATTGAGCTTTACTTTCACATCATCGAGTTGATTTTGTTAGATAAACTTTTTCAAAAATGAAATTGCAACTATTAATCACTTATAAGTGACATAGTTGACTTATTATCTATATTACAGTCATTATCACCTCCCACCCCTTTTGACTGACACACGAGAATAGTGTTGATATTAAACTGGTCCTAGAAGTAAGAAAGGTCTGGAATCCCCAATCTAAGCTACTTACACATGCAATTAATGGAAACAACCAAATCTTGATGCATATTTTGATGTTCTTTTTGGGGTTATTTCAAGTTCACTGGAGTATCACAAAGTAGCATTATTTATGAGGTCTATCCAGAAAGTATCCAGCCATTTAATATCAATGAAAAAAAATAGTCTACCGAAGCCCATGCCACCTCAGTCCCCTTCAAATTACTCACCATGTGACCTAACACATTTATCAAAGCGTCCCTTTCACTTTTCAAAACAGTCTGCATAGTTCTCTAGCGGTATCACCATCAGCTGTCACGTCAAGTTCTCCCTAATCTCCACCACGGTCCAAAACCTCTCTGTAAAATGCCATAAGTAACAGGGAGCCAAATGTGGACAGGCCCGGTTGATGTGATGTCTTGCAAAAAAAGAAAATAAAACAAAAGGAAAAAATTTGCCCTAGATGTGGCGAAACACTCACTCAGTTATTGTGAAAGCAAGTCACACAGTACACAAGCTCACACAATTTTGTCTCACTGCTGATTGAGTAACCCCATGGGAGAGTAAAGTCCCCTCTAATTGGCTGCTAAGTTTGATGAGATACCCAAAATGGCTGGATACTTGCTCAGACATACCCGGTTTGGCATTGGCGGCCTCTAACCCTGAATCATGCTTTTTCTTTCAGATCCGCTTTTTCTGCCGTTTTATTTTAATGGATAATCTTTAGTATGTTCACTTTGCATGAATGCACTTGGGAAAGGCAGGGATCCACCCCTTCCCCCCTCCGTGAGTAAATAGCAGGAGAGATTTGGCTCTCTTGCCTTGGGGAGGGAAACAATCCAAGAGAAGGACAACTCTGTTTCCTAACCAGTCCCCTCTTGGGTTTGACAACCAATTCAACGTCCTTCAGGCAGTTTCAGAAGCCAAACTGATGCCAGATCACAGATCAGATCTCTGGACTACATCAGCAAGGTCGGAAAGATGATTCTGATGACTGGGCATCCCAGGACCTCTATGCGTGTCACCCAGGCATGTGCCCTGGAGGTGACACATTGTCTGTAGAGACAACATGGAAGCCACTCAATCTGTACTATAAAATTCATTGGACAATGGAATTTTATAGGTGCATAAGATAATAAGTCTTTTGAGAGGAAAAATATCCAAATCTAATTACACAGTAATGAGCAGCTGTATGGGTAACATGAATCATTAAATAAGTAGTGCCCATGTGCTGGCTATGGCTTCATACATCCTTACTTAAGCTCCATATATTGCATTACTTGGTCCGTTTGTGATACCTGAAATAGTCTTGAAGGTGACAAACACTAAAAGTGGCACCACTCACTTCAACTTGTGCTATTTCAACCATAGCTGAGGGGAGAGATAAATTCATACCTTTCCCGAGGGCATTAATGCGAATAAATACAACCCCCTCCAGTGGAAGTTTAAACATGACTTCTCAAGTCTATTCCCCATGCCGATGCCCATTTGGCCAGCCCTCACAACCTAGTATGAATCATTAATAAAGATTCAGCTTCTGACATGATTTGAACTTGAATCCTATAACTTGTGAGAGTATCTGATATAAAAATTGTCTTTACCCCCTTCACGCTTCCTGCTTTGAATGTCATATAACCACTTGAGTGTTATGATGATCAGTAACAATAAGATTAAAGAAAAACTGTTCAAACATGAATATTAATGATAACTCGCCATCACAGTCAATAATTGAACAACTGTAGCAATAGATTTTGAAAGAGTGTAAGAAAGATTCTATCGAAGGATAAATGTTCAGAATAAATTCTATTTATGCCATCCGTCGTGTTTTCCAGTGAAAAACCTCTGGAATGAAGTTTTAAAAAATACCAAGAAACATCTAGATTTTTCCGACTCAAGATGTTATTGATAAACCCATCAAAAAAAGGCCCCAAAAAGATTTCTGTAAAGAACAAAAAAACATTTTTAGAAAGGAATGCCAACTTTCAGGTCTTTAAACAAAACAGTATGGCTAGGAGCACTGGAAAACACAAACAAACATATAAAAGAGGTTAGAAGCTTCGATATCTCTGATAGCTATACTTGTTCAATACTTCATCAAAAAAATAGGACAATTTAATACCATTACTAGGATTACTGTACAAAGTGTGTGTATGTGTGTGCAGGGCTGGTCTTAGGAGCTATGGGGCCAACTTGGAAACATTCTTGGTGGGGTCCCCAGGTTCATAGCCAAGGTCTACAAAATCATAGAAGTATTTTAAAAAATTGACTTTCTATTTACTATTCGATATTGATAGCTAAAAAACACTATTTAGCAAGAGTAATCAGGTGAGAGAAGTACTACTTAATGATCAGGCGCAGACCCAGGGGGGTTGTCCATGGGGTTCAGACCCCTGTCCATACTCTGCTTGGGCAGAGCACGCTTTTAAACATTTTTTTAGACACCTTGATAAAAATAAAAGATTGAAAGAAATAAAAATCCCAAGACATAATTTGATGTGCTGAATTCAATGAAATCATTTGTTTTCCTGTATATAATGTATTTGTTACAAAAGCACAGCATGGCTGGAACAGGTTTTTAAAAGTCATTTGTGCATTTTGAGTTTCTGCTTGTTTCTGACATAATTTGATGTGCTGAATTCAATGAAATCTTTGTTTTCCTCTATTCAATATATAATTCGTGAAAAAACAAAGCATGACCAGAACAGGGTTTCCAGAGTCATTTGAGCATTTTGTGCCTTTGCTTGTCTATGACATAATTTGATATGCTGAATTCGATTAAATCATTTGAAATCGTTAACCTTAAAAAATAGAATTATTAAAACCATTACATAATCAGATAGATGTAGTAAAAACAGTAGAAATTTTTCAAAAAATTGGTCTCTGCTCAAAATCCTTGATTTGTCCTGGATGACTGTAGATTTAATTTTACCTGTCCAGTGTCCTAATCAGTGAAGACGAAGTCCATATCATTTGTATCCTCTAGATATTTCTGATTCAATCAGCTTATGTTAATGGCAGTAAAATAATTTGCTCTAAGGGCCTTGAGAAAAAAAATAGACAACAATAAAAATGAAATAAATAACCTCCATTCTGTCTCTACGGACATGCCAGAGAGAAGCACACGGAGATCCCAGGATGTCCATTCATCGGAACCCCCCCACCCTGGCCTTACTGATGTAGTCAAGAGGAAAGCAGAGCAATACGTCCAGCATCAGCTTGGCTGCAGGAGCTGCCACAAGGACATCGAATTGGGTGTCAAGATTTTGAATCAGAATTGTTATTCTTCTAGACGAGGAGCCTTTCATTGGTTGAAGATCCCAATTTGTCCTACTATTTTATCAATAGCCAGAAGGAGAAGTGGTA
>OY735230.1:24679272-24686772 GCA_963457665.1 Thysanoteuthis rhombus | reverse complement strand
ATATATATATATGTATATGCATATATATATATATGTATATGCATATATATATATATGTATATGCATATATATATATATATATATATATATGTATATGCATATATATATATATGTATATGCATATATATATATATGTATATGCATATATATATATATATATATGTATATATGCATACACATATATATATGTATATATATATGTATATGCATATATACATATATATATATATATATATACATATATGCATATACATATGAATATATATATATGTATATATGCATATATACACACATTCATATATATGTATATATAAATATATGTGTGTGTGTATGTGTGTGTGTGTGCATATGCATGTAGCTGTATTATTAGGGGTACAGATGATTCTATAAATATGACTTTAATACTACATTTTATCAACTCAGATGTCAAATAAAAATAGACAGGATCAAACTTATAGTAGTTATCTATAATCAGTTAATTAGTATTAGTGATTAGTAACCTCAGAAAATTTGGTGGCCATAACATTGGTTGTTTTTGAATTATGCGATAGCAGACAGTTAGACATTTGGTGAATTATATTAAGATAAGAAATTCTCAGATAAGCATATATATATATATATATATATATATATATATATATATATATATATATATATATATATATAAATTGCGTTATATTATATAGGAATTTATCTGAAATGATTTCCGGTTATCACATAGCTAATATATCATTCAATTTAGACAAGGTAGATAGAGTAAATAATTAAAGAAAATGGGATTGTCGCAGGAATCAAACCTGCAACCGATATGTAGCCGATTCAATGTAGCGATGCATTTACCATTGTGCTAAACAGCCCACTGATAAGGCAAAGGCCAGATAACTGCTCTCAACCCAAATTCTCATCCTGGTTATTTTCATTTAGGGGGGGGTTCTCATTTAAGATAATTTTTCATGTAATATAACGCAATTTATAAATCATTCTGTCAGACCAAAATGTCCATTTCTTGAATACATACATATATATGTTCATAAATACATTATAAATTGAACCTCCCTCCAACTGAAAACTTATTGCTCATAACCTGCTCCAGGTTCCCATTATCAACCATAGAAAATGAGGCGACAATGCCTCTGGTCATACTTGAGTTTTATAATGACCAGTGGACGGGCTTTCGGTGAATCATAGTGAACTTTCATCCAACAGGAGATAGGGAAACAGGAAGTTCCAGAAATGCAAGGAGTGGAGTAAATGAAAGAATGAAACTGACATAACTGTGGATGATAAACAGAATTCTCTGTAAGGTTCATCTGGATGACTTGTGCATAAGAGTGTAGCGCCCCCTATACTTTCAGTTAGGAATTAAGTACGAAACTCTTCTTTTAGCTAGATATCCAAAACGTCACTTCCTCTGACAACCCCTATAAAACCCCTGGACGCACATTGTCCAATGCTCATTAGCTTCAGCACCACTTTCTGGGTACGCTTCTAGCCTCAGCCTCTGCGGCGGGCCATTCTCTCTCTTTCCTCCTCCCTGGCCCTATGCTCTTTGGTGCCAGTATTCCTAGCTGGTCATGCCTCTGGCCCCAGCCTTTGCGGCCAGCCACTCTCTTTCCTTCTCTCATGTTCTAGGTCTTTCATAGTCTGTGCGTCAAGAGCCTAACAGCGTCTGAGAATAGCCCCCAAGTTAACTCACTTACTTAGTAGTAAGGCTCACACACTGAACCCGGTTTCCACGTATCTGGGAGCAATCCAACCATACGGAATCCACACGTTCAGACAACTCCACTACAACTCCGATGCCAGTACTATCAAGACAAGAAAGCTCCCACCTTTACTATCTCTTCTCCTAACATTACTTCTCACGATCGATCGTATTAACGTTACCCGTACATGTACCTCATCCTAATTCTAGTATTAAACGTACGTCTCTCATCTGGCCATAATTCTTGTATGTGTTCATTCCTCTTTATTTCAATGAGCATCCAACTTCATACTTGGCGCTCATTCCATTCCCTTCTCTTCGTACAGCATCCTTCATTTCTCAGCTACAGGGCCGCAGCACACTACACATCACCCTCAAGGATCTAAAATCCTTGTCTCTCAACAATCCATCGCTGTTCGGATTCAACAATAGACACTACGCGCGAAAAGAGCATCACTGATGAGACAAGAAAATTAGCCGTAAGGTTATAAGGTATTAATCACATTAGTTTTTATAAGGTATCATGGCTTTGTAGAAGAGTGTTTTGATTGCATCCTTAACTTATTTGCCTCCTCAGTCATCCAAGTGCCATCTTATCGGAATGAGATATGATGTTTCAAGATAATCGACACAAAGGCTTTACTATTCCAAGCGACAGAAGCCTTTGCTGTGTTCTTGTGGCCATGAATGTTGGATTAACTTCCAAAACAAAACTAGAAAATTTGTCAACACTAGAATCTTGGGGCTGCTTTCAATTACTATCAGGAGCAATTGAAAACTTGCCTGGTTAGTCACTCAATAAAAACCATCACATGACCAACATACTTTGGCAGCATGTCGTGTTGGAGGTGATCAATTAAAGAATTGGTAATCAATCAAAAAAGTTACTTCTCTCGCCTTTTGTTAGTCAGTGATCTCTAAAAAGTTTGAGTTTTTAATAAACAAGTATGAATGCTGCCAGATAAAAACTAAGTAATCAATTTAGCATAAACTTACATTGCAAAAACCTATCATGGAGAGGAATTTTCTGACTCAATAGAGAGAAATGTTTAAATTTCTAGCTCTCTAGTCCCATTAGTGCAGTCTGTATATGCAAAACATCTATAGATAACCACAAGCCAAATAGACAGACTCACTTGAAAACCCAAGAAACCATTGTTGACAGTTTTAGCTGACACTTTCTAACTTGAGTTACTTCTCTTGTCTTTCGTTGGGCAGTGAACACTATAAGAGTCAGAATTTTCGAAAAAGCAAGCGTAAATGCCACCAAACATGAACTAAGAGATCAATTTAGCATAAACTTATGTTGCAAATTATACCCACCACTAAAAATCTACTTTGGTGGTGAATTTTCAAAAAACAAAAAAAATCTTTTTCCAAGGTATGATATGAAGTAAATGTTGAAATTTTCAGTCCTCTAGCTCCATTGCAGCTTGTATGCACAATATATACATAGCCAGCTAGCCAGATCAAACACTGAAGAAACCTATGTCAACAGTCTTGGTTGAGAGTTTCTTCTAGAGAGAATTTGTGAGGGCTGGCCCTAGAATCATAATTAACATTTGCCTAGTGTATTGAGCTTGATCTTGAAAGTTCTATCAATATTGTGGCCTTGTGCCAGTCAATTATCTAATGTAATCATATTCTAGGCAATTTTAAGTGCCATATATATATATATATATATATATATATATATATATATATATATGTATTTATGAATTATTGAGAAATGGATAGGTAATCTCACAGAAATAATTGTAAATTGTGTAATATTATACTGAAATTCTCATATGAAATGATCCCCCGTTATTACACAGTGAATGTATCATTTGGCCTAGACAATGCAAACAGAATAAACAATTAAAGAAAATTGGGATGCTGAAGGAATCAAACCTATGACTGATAGGGTAGATGCTTCAACGTTGCTGCCATGCCATATATATATATATATATATATATATACACATTTATATACCCTATATGAAATAAACTACATGTATGACAAAAGGTATATATTAAAACCATAGTTGAAAGGGAGGTGGTGCTTGATCAAAACTGCTGAGGTGCCATATTGATATAACGGTTTTGTTTTTAAAATCCCCAAAACAGTTACATAATAAACAACTGATGATCCCAATAAGAGAAAATTTACACATAGTACCATGATGATAAAGTATGTGTCAAAAATTGGAAAACCCTGAAGAAAATTACATAAATTACAATAGCAGATATTGGGAAATTAGTGACTGAATTGACACAAAAAAAATTTGGAAAGGTTTTTTGATACTTAGTGTTTGAGCTGTAAAGCTTTTATATATATATATATATATATATATATATATATATAAATACTTTATATATATATATATATATATATATATATATATATATATATATAAAAGCTTTATATATATATAAATACTTTATATATATATATATATATATATATACATATATAAAAGCTATATATATATATATATATATATATGCATACATATATAAAAGCTTTATATATATATATATATATATATGCATACATATATAAAAGCTTTATATATATATAAATATATATATATATATAAAAGCTTTATATATATATATAAATACTTTATATATATATATAAATACTTTATATATATATAAATACTTTATATATATATAAATACTTTATATATATATAAATACTTTATATATATATAAATACTTTATATATATATAAATACTTTATATATATATAAATACTTTATATATATATAAATACTTTATATATATATAAATACTTTATATATATATAAATACTTTATATATATATATACTTTATATATATATATATACTTTATATATATATATACTTTATATATATATATATACTTTATATATATATATATACTTTATATATATATATATACTTTATATATATATATATACTTTATATATATATATATATATACTTATATATATATATATATATATATATATATATATATATATATATATATATATATATATATATATATATATATATATATACATATATATATATATACATATGTATATATATACATATATATATATATACATATATATATATATATATAAGCTTTACAGCTGAATATATATTAGCATAATGTCTGTAAAAAATGATGAGAACATCTTGTTATGGATGAATTATACAGATTTGTATTTTACTTTAAATGTATTTATTGCAAACAAAAAATGTATACCTTAAAACCTTTTTTTACATTTTTCTTTTGATTTTTTACAACTTTTCATATTTTCTGTTTTTTAATGAATTTGAAATAATAAGAATCAAAACAGAACTGAGTAAAAAAATTCATTTTTTGATATGAGAAAAACATTAGTTACATTAATGAAAAATCAGAGGTACCTATATTTGTTTTCAGTCCTACCATTAAGACATCAGCAGCAGTAGTAGTATTAATAGGGATCTAGATGCATCCACACAGACAGTAATTGTTTGATTCAGTATACCCAAACACACAGATATAAGCTTTGCTTTAGTACCTTCCTCTCTTTCTTTTTGCTCTAGCATGACAAAAACCAACAAACTAACAGATAAAAAGTTCCATGGACTTTTATATATTAAGGCGTGTGTGTTTGTGTGTGTGTTGTGTTTCTTACTGATAGCAAGCTCATAGTAAAGGCCATTACTACTGTAGTGAGTACTGAATTCTCCCCTCTCTTAGGACTTAACAATTATGGCTTTATGCCACACTTGGTATAAGGTTAGTATCATATTTAAATATGTATTGAGAATTGGAACAAAATTAAACAAGTCTGGTTAGTCATTTAATAGAAATTGTCACATGACCAATATATTTTGGCAGCACACCATGTGGGAGGTGATCAATTAAAAAATTGGAAAAAGGAATGATCAATGGATAATTACATCTCTTGTCTTTTGTTGGATAGTGATCACTAAAAAAGTCTAGATTTTAAAAAAACAACCATGAATGCTGCCTGACATAAACTAAAGGATTAATTTAGCATAAACTTACACTGTAATTTAACCCCACCACCACTAAAAACTTATTTAGTGAGGGGATTTCCACAAAAATGAAACATTTTTCTAGACATAAGGAGTAAATGTTGAAAATTTCATCCCTCTAACTCCTTGGTGCGGCCTGTACATGTGATACATACACAGCTTGCCAGCCACACTCACTTGAAAACTGAGGAAACCTATGATTTATAACTGGAACAAAAATGAATTACTGTGATTAATCTAAAATAAAAATCTCCTCGTAGGTAAATGGCAGACTTTTAATGACTTATTTTCAACAAATATCGAAGAATTTTCTCGAGATCTATATTGTTGTTAGACCAGTTCGCTCTACAAAAAGGACTTCTATTAGTCGTATCCTGTTTGAGCTAAACTTCAAGAGCAAAATGACGGAAGTCAATTGTATACTGGTGAGTATGAACCATCAAACGAAGATATGTATGTCAGTAAGTTCAACTTGTGGTTAACATGCAATTTGCGTACATGAGAATAATCATACTCAACATCACATGGAGAGATCATAAGATAACATAGTATGTTAGAGAAAAGACAGCAATCAGAGATAATATGAAAACTCAAATGGCAATGGGCTGGACATGTTGCAAGAATGTCTTTGGATATCACAACTCACAACATAGATCCCCATAGATCATATGCAAAATTGTGGCCAACATAAAGTAAGATGGCATGACCAACTAGACAAATTCAGAAAGTGCTGTCTCCGCAATGTCCATGATAGAGAGGAGTGGGGAATCTTGGGGAAGGTCTACATCAAATGAAGGATGCTAAAAGGCTAATGTTGATGATAATGAAAACGTGTCTTACTTCTCCTGTCTTCTTGGGGTCATTTTCAAGGCATTTCATGGAAATTTGGAAAAAATCTAGAATATGATACCCATACCTCACAAATGTGAATCACCGTAGCCCATGCATGTACCAGAACTAATTATCAAAAGAATGATCTAAAATCATCTTTAAAAAAAGAGATTTTATCTATAAAATATCAGCTCAAGATTTGGGTATTGTTGATCCAAAAACGTAGCACTTGAAAAATTGAAAAAAAAATCTTGGATGGTGCCTAGTAGGGTACTCTTGCGAACTTTCAAGGTTGTAGCCCTCAAAATGTGACCAGGATCACACTGAGAAACGCACACACACACATACACAAATAAATTGGCACATAGATCCTGGCACTCAGAGATGGAAGAATCTGTAGCCCACTTAGCTGGTTGGTCAGGCCATCCATGGGGCAACAGTGATTCAATAGTAACATAAATATATGTTAAACTGGTCTGGTTAGTCACTTAATGGAGACCATCACATGACCAAAGTCTATTGACAGCATGCCATGTTGGGAGCGATGAAGTAAAAAAATTGAAAAAGGGACACAAACTCACGGACTATTTTAGCAAAAACTTATGTTGTAAATCGAAATTACCCCAAAATCTATTTAGGACAGTAATTATTTTTTTAAATTCTATACATAATAAGGAGTAAATGTTAAAAGCTTCAGCCCTCTAGCTCTATTGGCCTGTACACATGATACATTCATACATAACTGTAGACCAACTTGAAAACTGAAGAAACCAATGTTGGCAGCTTTAGTGACAGTTGTGGTTGACTGTTTCCTATATTCAATAAATTATATCCCTGGTTGGATCAATAAATCTGTAATTCTACACGTAGTTATCAACTGAATTTTGATCTGAAATTTTCACTGTACAATGTTTGGTCTATGTGATTAATATACACCATTGAATTAGGTGCATTA
>OY735230.1:24659272-24669272 GCA_963457665.1 Thysanoteuthis rhombus | reverse complement strand
TAGTAAGCTAGTCTTGCAGACCCTTACTGCTGTCGTGAGGCTTACTTGGTGCTTTATTACTGAGCCTTGTGCCAGACCAAACCAAACTTAGTAAATACTCAAAGAACTAGTGATTAGCTGTGATTTACTATAGAAATGCATTGGGAATGATTTTACAATAGAAATACATAGCAGATTATTAGAGGCCATTGACCAAAACTGTCAACACAGGTATCTTGAGTTTTTGAGTTGGTCTAGCTGGCTGGCTATGTATGTATCACATGTACAGGCTGTGACAATAGATCTAAAGGGCTGGAATTTTCAACATCTATTCTTCGTAATGTCTAGAGAAAATGCTTTTTTTTTTTTGTTTTTTCAAAGCTCCCTCCCTGTAGAGGTTTTTAGATGGGGGTTCAATTTGTAATGTGAGTTCATGCAAAATTGATCCCTCAGTTTGTGTTCAGTAGCACTGATGCTTGTTTTTGAAATTTCGGTCTTCACTACCTATTAAAAGACGAGATCATAAACTCATCCATTGGTCACCCCTTTTTTTTCCCAATTTTTTAATTGATCACCCCCAACACAGCATGCAGCCAAAAGACATTGGTCTTGTGACAGTTTCTATTAAGTGACTATCCAGACCTGTTTTATCACTAGCTGTTCCTGTAACGTGATATCACAGACAGGATTTATTGTACAAAGACATCAAGACTTTCATTCACTCTAATGAGTAGATGTATAGTGATACAACAAATTCTGGCAGCAGAGAAAAAAAAAATGAAACACAAATAAATCATGGTCATATTTTTTGTTCCAACAGCATTCAATTATTTATTAAGAGTTTCAAGAGTTATAACTTTTCTTATAGCTGCCCACTGACTTTACCTTTACTCCATCATTTCCCTGTTTACCTCTATTCATTTTCTGTATCAACTAAATATTTCTAGCATTAGGGAAAAAAAAGGGATGGTTGAGTAAAACTAAAATTTGACCTAAAATTTGTTTTATCAGGTTTTTTGCTTGATTTGGATTATGTTAAGGGATAGTCAGTGGTCAAGAACTAAGGCAAGTATTACTGACAGAATAGGACTATTATACGTATAATCAGGGCCGGATTAAAAGTGACTGGGGGGCTTTGGGCTTGGCAAGGGCTTCTCAAGGTGGGGATCAGGACCTTCCCTCCTTTAGGGTTGCATAAAGATGATTGCAGCTCAGAGAAGTATTTTAAAATCATTTTTAAAGAAAAATTATGCACCAAATGTTATTTTTTATTGTCTCTCAATAAAAATAAAGTCATTCAGGCGCTTATTGAGAAAATGATATTCAGTAATTAAAAAAAGATAATTTCGTTTTTATTACAGTTTACTAATTATTTTTAAAAAATTTTTCTCATAATGAACACTGTGAAACTTGATACATGCCCCTGGTTTTTATTGTTACAAATGAAATAAAATGAATGGCTGGAGGCCAAGCCCCCCAGCTTAGATTATGCAGGCCTGGGCTGCAGCAAGCTCAGTCCATATATAAATCCAGTACTGTGTATATTGTAAACATTTTGCAAATAATTTTACCAATAGAAATGCATTGGAAATGACTGTCTGTGGTCAGGAATTAAGACAAGCATTACAAATAGAATAGGACTTTGGTATATAGTAACATCAATGAGTTCTCCACTCAAATGGTGAAATGGTTAGTAAGTCAGTCTCACACATAGAATGATCCAGGTTCAATTCCCAGTATGAGCAGAGAGCGTGGAAAACTCTCCATTAGAAGTAGCTCACTCAGTATACTCTAGGCAGTGTGATTAGTAGGGGATAAATTATGATTAGAGTCAAGCTGTCTCCTATCCAAGTGGATACAAGCAAACAAAAGGGAAGTCTGCATATATATATATATATATATATATATATATATATATATATATATATATATATATATATATATATATATATATATATATATATATATATATATATATATATATATATATTATTGTGTCATCCACAGACAGCTGTTTCGATGTATTACATCTCTTCAGTGTGGCTATAGACTTTGTCCCATCCAGTACCGCAAGGCATAATTGAAACCCTCACATCGGATCCGGAGGCTGATATCCTACCTCTAGACTACGGAACTGGGTGGTCAGTAAGGCTGAATTTAAGCGATATATTCATTTTTACGCAGAAACTCCTCATCCACCAGAGGGCTCTATTCCTATGGAAGAGCATTGCATGGGCTTTTTTATATTTTTATATTTTTATATTTATATATATATATATATATGTATAGAAAGCTTTAGACAATAAAAAACCTTTCAATCATTTTTTTGCATCACTTCAGTCACTCATTTCCCAATATCTGTTCATGTACTTTATGCAATTTTCTTCCATGTTTCTGAAGTTTTACATATACTCTGTTATTATGGTATTATGTGTAAATTTTCTCTTGTTTTGTTTTTAAATCCCCAAAATGGTTACATGGTAAACAACTGATGATCTCAACAAGAAAAATTCACATATAGTACCATAATATTTAATTCTATGTGAAATATAAATCCATCGGAAAGCTTACAAAAATTGCGTTAACAGATGTTTGGAAATAATCAACTGAAATAACATGAATTTGAATTTTTTTTCCATACATACCTTCAGTATTTGAAGCTGTAAAGCTGTCTATATATAAGTCAATGATCAATGATGAAAAAGCATTTATTTCACTAAAAAATAGTACACTTTTGGAAAATTGAAGCTTTCCTTCTTTGTGAATGCATAGCTTCTTAACCAGAAAGCTCGAAGTACAAATCTTGCTATAATTGTGAGTGCTGAATATCTTAAAACCTAGGGATTACCAATTCAATGTGCCAACCACTAAGCTATCCAGAAGCATATTCAGTACAAGAGAGCATAACATTCAGGGAACTAGGAAGTACACGGAGAGGGTTTACCTTTGCCAACCCAATTGTCAGTGGGATGTAATTTTGCATTGATCCGTCCCAAAATTTGATCACTTCTTCCATGGCTCATTGCCTACCCTACCACAAAATGTCATTGAAATTCATTGAAAACTCTTGAAGGTAACGTATGGTCAGGCATGAACTTCTGGCGATATCATGTGGTGTAAGCATATAACAACAACATAGGAGAAATACTTGTACATGAATCCATCCAAAAATTTACTTCTCCTGTAGCCTATTTACATTTTGATTCATTGAGAACTTTTGGAGATATTGCATGTTCAATCATGAACATGTATATAAATGTAATGGGGAAAGAAAAATTAAAATATCTCTCAATCAAAGGTAAATTCCTTTACCCACCCCGAAATTCAACCAACTCTACCTAACTTCAATGAATACCCATCCACAAAATATCATAGAGTACTACAGGAGATATCTTGAGGACAGACAGACAGAAAGACAGACAGATGGGAAGACAGACAGACATTCTCTCTTTACAGTCAATAATTGAACAACCAAAGCATCAAAATTTGAAGTCATATAAAAAAAATTCCGTCAAAGAATAGATATGATCAGAATAAATTCTTTTTATGACATCACTGGCATTTTCCACTGGAAATATCTAAAAATAGAATTTTAAAAATGCTAGAAACATTTAGATTCTGGAGCATGCTGTGTTAGGGATGATCAACTAAAAAATTGGAAAAAAAGTTGATCAATGAATAAGTTATTTCTTTTGCCTTTTGGGGGGATTTGTGTTCACGAAAAAGTCCAAATTTTAAAAAATACAAAAAAACAAGCATGAATGCTGCTGGACATGAAATAGTGGACCAATTTGCCATGAACTTATGTTGACTTTTTTTATCGACAGTTTTTAACAAGAAATGCACTAGATTCAGCAAAGAAAAAAGCACTATATTGTCAATGCTGTTCCTGACCGCCAACAAATATTTTTCTCCTGATTTTTAGTGCATTTTAGAAATCCAAGATGTTGTCTAGCACTTAAGAGCAGACAGGAAATGAAAAAGAGGTTTGAAAACATGATGAGTCCAACATTTTTTGTCCAGCTGGTATACGAGACATAAGTGTTTGTTACCAATGTGTATCAGAAAAATCAGGGATCAGTGAGGAAAAATTTGCGGAAAACAGCAAAAAACTAATAGGCAGAACAGAACATCGAGAGGTCATACCAAAATATCAGGTAAGCATCAAGAAGAAAAAGAAGACCTGCCAGGTGAGTGAAATCATCTAGTATTTATCATCCCTGTCAGATGTCAGAGCTCAAGTGTAATTAATCCCAAGGATTTGAAGTCCGATTTTCAAGGCTGGCAGGCTCTCCCAATGTGAGTGTTTGGCTTAACACTATTTTCCTATTGTGTATCTTTCTCCATTTAGCTCTGGGTCAGACTGAGTAAATATCTAAAATTTGTGTATGTACCTAATGTGCTTACTGGTGTTGAAATACAAGATCAACACTTGATTCAACCTTATCTATCTCTCTATGTAGAATCAAGTTCTAATTTAATATATGCACATATATATATATATATATAAATATATATATATATATAACCAAATTCTCATCATGTTTATTCTCGATCTATTTGTCTCTTTCAACACAATAGTTATGTATTGAGAAATGGACATATTTGGTTCAACAGAACGAGTTAAAAATTTCGTTATATTATACAGAATCTTATTTGAGATGATCTCCCATCATTACGCGGTTGATAAATCACTCGCCCTAGACAACGTAAATATATCAACTGTATAACGATGGGATATCATCTCAAATAAGTTCTTATATGATATAACACAATTTATAAGTCATTCTGTCGAACCAAATAAGTCTATTTCTTGATACATAACTGTCACATTGAAAGAGACGAACAGACCGAGAATAAATAAAATTAGAATTTGGAGTGAAAGCACTTATTTAGGCATTTGTATGTATAATATATATATATATATATATATATATATACATATATACATTGTGAATAGTAAGTTTTGCATAATAGTTACATTACAAATCAAGCCCTACCCCTCTGAAACGATCCCATTATCCCTTGCAAGAATTATGTATAAACATAAGATAAAAAAAATGTATGTGGACAGGAAGTAGTTACATTGAATAAATAGAGCTCCCATCTAAAACCCTTTAAAAACTTTTTTCTCAAAACTTTTTGTTCTAAAACATCACCCTAGTCCATTGAATAGGCATGCCAATTTTGGTTGGGCTTCATCCATGTTTAGGTACTTTTTGTACACATAGGCACCTCTCACTTGAACATACAGACACACTGACACCAGACACTTCTCACTTATATATTTAAGATTAGTTCAATTTAACCAGAATTTTAAAATTGAAATGTTGCTTGTTTTTTTTAACAATTCAGAAAGACCCATCTACTTCATACAATGTATTATAGGAAAATGAGGATGTGTGTGTATGGAAACTTTCAGGGGTTGTTCATGCTAACCTATTGGTCAATTTGTACCATGTGGCTCACACATGTACACTGTGGTGTTTCTTTCATGAGCCCAGTCTCATAATCTAATGGCCACACCAGATATATATATATCCATATTTATAACAATTATATATATATATATATATATATATATATATATATATATATATATATATATATATATATATATATATGATAATAAATTGTATTTTATTGTATAGAAACTTGTATTTGAAATGATCTTCTGTCCTTACAGGGTTAATGTATCACTCAGCTTAGACAACATAAAATAGAATAGACAATTAAAGAGAACGGGGCTGCTGCAGGTATCAAATCTGCGACCAATAGGGTAGTTGCTTCAGCGTAGCTTTGCTCTTAACATTGAGCTAAACAGTCGCTGGTAATGCAAAGGCCCAAATGTTTCACCCACAAATTCTCATCTTGTTTATTCTCAGTCTTTTTGATTTTATTTGTTTATTCTATTTATGTTATCTAGGCCAAGTGATACATTAACCGTGTAACAACAGGGGATCATTTCAAATGAGAATTTCTATATAATATAACGCAATTCATAATCATTCAGTTGTATCATATATATCCATTTCTTAATACATGCATTTATATATATATATATATATATATATATATATATATATATGTGTGTGTGTGTGTGTGTGTGTGTGTATGTATAGTAAATTGCATTATATCATATAGAAATTCATTTGAAATGATCTCCTTTCATTACACAGTTAATATATCATTCAAGGTAGACAACATAAATCCTGCAGCAGCCCCATTTTCTTCAATCATTTATTCTATTTTCTTTGTCTAAATTGAATGATATATTAACTGTGTAACAGCAGGAAATCATTTCAAATAAGTTTCTATATGATATAATGCAATTTATAATTCATTCTGTCGGATCAAATATGTCTATTTCTTGAATACAAATATGATACCTGAGTATGTTTTATAGAGTTGAACCAAGTAACTAATTCATATTAATATAGCATTCACATATATTTATATAAATCAAATCATTTTATATTGATACAACACACACATATATATACATAAGCAAAATAACTACTTTACATCAGTACACACATATACACATGCATTCATACATACATTGTCAGCTCGCCAGCCAGCCAGCCAGCTCAAAAACTGTTGAAACCTATGTTTACAGTTTTGGTTGACGGTTTTTAATAATAATAATTGTAACATTATTATTATGTACATGAGTACTTCCATTTCTATGTTGTTCAGATTGTTTACAAGCGTTCAGTCTTGATTGTTATCACTCTTTTTACTATCACTAACATTGGCTTTATGCTTTCGAGGCATGATTAATAGGATACAGTTAGTACAAAGTTGTAAACAATCAAAGCACAATAACATATGCGCACCACAGCATCATGTGATCTAACGACATTGTTATCTGTCAAGCATATGACCCGCAAAGGTTGTGCAAAATTTTGGTGTCTGTCATCAAGTAATGAATCATTCATCTTTACCAATTGTTAACAGTAACTTGATTTGAAAAAAAAAAGGCTTCAAGGCAGAGTTGCTAAGCATGTTTTGGTATTTATAGCTAAACCTCTCTTTTAAAATGTCTAAATCTAGCTATTTTTAATTTCCAGCTAACTTTATAGCTAAAAATATCATATATATGCATATATATATATATATTATGGTGTCATCCACAGACAGCTGTTTCGTTGTATTACAACTCTTCAGTGTGGCTATAGACTATCCATTTTCCCATCCAGTACCACAAGGTAGGTTTGAAACCTTAGCTTCAGACCTGGAGGTTGGTATCCTGCTCCTGATCCACAGAACTGAACGGTCAGTAAGGCTGAATTTAAGCGATGTATTTATTTAGCTTATATTCCCTATCCACCAGAATGCTCTATTCCTATGGAAGAGCATTGCAAAAGCTTACAATGAACGAGTTACCTCACTTAAAGAGTGCTCAACCCTGAATATATATATATATATATATATAATGTTTTCACCCCAAATTCTCATTTTGTTTATTCCCAGTCTATTCATTTCTTTTCAACGCGATAGTTATGCATTAAGAAATGTATATATATGATCCGACAGAAATATTTGGGCCTTGCATATACATATATATCATGAATTGCGTTATGTCATATTGAAACTCTATTTGAAATGATCTCCAGTTATTACACGGTGAAGGTATCATTCGGCCTGGACATTGTAAACAGAATAAACAAAACAGGGTAGCTGCAAGAACCAAACCGGTGACCGATAAGGTAGCCACTTCAAATTTGTCGAGGCCTAATGGAACATTTTACAATAATGCTAAGTGTTGTTTCCTAATCTGATTATGAATGTTTGATCATGTGACCTGGTCACACGTAAATGATACTGTTCTGTTAGTCATCATTTAAAAGCTCTATTTTTTTTCTTCAAATTTTCATTGTGCCTACTGAAGGAGTGCCAAAAATTAATACATTCTATACAAAGATTTTGACTTTGTTAACATTGTAACTGAGTGTTTCTTATTTTCTGGATTTTTAGTGGAGTGGGGGCTGCATAAAATTCAAAAACTCTATTCCTTGTCACTAGGTCAGCTATGAGTCAAACTCTTATGTTATGTTACAATAGCCTTGCTATTTAATGATATCCCTAACTCAGGCAATATATTGATACAATGAATTGTTCCTATAACACTTTTTATCAAAATATTTTCTATACTTCTTTGAGTGCAGAAGGGGACTAACTAATTTAAAGCTCACATCAAATAAGATAACTCAATACTAAAACTCCAAAACAAATAGTTAATAAAAATTGTTCATTCACTTCTATTAAACTTACCTGATTTGATTGGCTAAATTGGAAAAAAATCAGCCAGATCTAGCTAAAAATGGTTTTATGGCAGTCTGTTTGTTATAACAAGGTGTCCATAAGTTGAATGTTCTTAACTTGGGAACTTCCAGTATTTTATATCTATATGCTCAACAGTATTTGAACAAACACAATCTCTGTAGTGTTGCCTGTGATTGCATTGTTCCTATATATGTATTGGTCAAGTTTTAAGCTAATCAAGTAACTAGTTCGGCAGCATTTCCAAATAATGATGTTGGTTAGCCTTTTTGATCTCTTTGATTGATCCTGAACAAAATTTTAGCAGGATGAAAAAAACAATTCTCAGTTTAATCTATTCAACAATTTGATTCAATTTTTTCCCTGAAAATATAGAATTCAGAAGCACAAAAAAGCCCAAGTGCATACCCCGTGCTGACTGCAATGAAATTTGATTCTCATTGCATAAGATTCCTGTTTTAAACTCTTAAAACCAACCTATACATGCTAAATTTCTGGTTGTTCAACTATTTATGACAGGTACTGTACATGAGATATTTTTATTTTGGGATAATGAATTTTGACCTGGTTATCTGAAGCAACATATACACAACTAAAAATCAGAGCATTTGCTTTTTTAGAGTAAAGTATGTATTGTAAGGAAGATAAAAGAAATGATTTTTCTTGTTCAATCAGTTTGGATTAAAATTTTTACAGGATCATATAGATGACAGGCACCCAAGAATTGATTGAATTGAGAAGGACGAATTTTGACTCTTTACAGAAAGATGTCTTCCAAACATGAACAAATATGATTTGCTCAATTTATTTTTAACTTCAAATTATTTTCATTATCGGTCAAAGTATTGTAACACAGTATTTTCATTGATAATTTCGACTAGTTTCGATCTTTATCTCAATTTTTAGCAGCTTCTTATCACACATTTGACTTGGACCATGATACTATGGCAACCAGTATTTATTTCTGATTGAGCTGTTTTTTTTCTCTGAAAGTAAAAACTAGTCAAAATTGATAATAAAAATATGATTTGGTTTTACAAAGATTTGTTATGATGAAATAAACAGCTAACTTCTTACATATCTTACCTCACTTACTTGAAAACTTGATTTGGATTTTTTTCATTAGGTGTGTTCATTTGAAATTTATTAAGTTCTGTCATCTATTTGGTCTCCTTTACTCTCGAACCAAAACTTAAACAAATCTAGTAAATGTTTAGACAAAAAAATCTTAAAAACATTTCACTCATTTTATAAATTGAATACCATACTGAGCTACTGTTCTCTTCAATGCTTATTGACATATGAAGAATTTAGTGTGTGTACCTTTTCATAGTCTTTTAAGTCAGTGGTACGTAACAAGCTGATTGGGGATCAGTCCTGGACCACAAAGCAAGTGGGAAATAATATGATTTGGGGATATTTCTTTGATGATAAAAATTAATTTCATTACTTTGGATCTTAATACTAAATTCATTAGAGAAATCCATCTAGAGTCAAAATTGAATGTATTAGCCACTTTATAATTAACTTATCACCAAGTATGATCAAATCATGTCAAACAACATTGGATCATCAAAGTTAAGCAATGCCAAGCCTGGTCACTACCTTGCTGGGTAACTGTCTAGGAATACCAGGTGCTGTAAGCTGTATCATTCCAAACTACTACTACAGTCAACTATTAATTAATTTCTATCACCTATATTCCAGTCATGATTACCCCCACTTTACCCCAGGA
>OY735230.1:24549272-24651772 GCA_963457665.1 Thysanoteuthis rhombus | reverse complement strand
TCCCCAACACGGCCTGATGGTTTCTATTTGGTGACTAAACAGACCTGTTTTGGACTATTGTTTTAATGATATATAAATACATAATATCTCTGAATCAACAGGAAAAAGATTCCTGCATCTGCCCTCACACTCAATCAATTCTTCCCTAGCCCACATCCCGCCCTTTCACAAAATACCATTGAACTTTTGGTGATATTGGGTGGACGAACAGACAAAAATCAGTAAATACATATACCACTTTCAACTTTGTTGGTAGCAGTGATAATGACTAACGAGGGAAAAATAAAGACTGAAGCCCCCCCCCCCTTCTTCATGAAAAAGCAAGGTTGCAGGAAGATAAGGGAAAAACGTTAAGAAGAAAAATAAAGAAAGAGAAGGAAAAACAGGTCCGGTTAGTTACTCAATAGAAACTGTTATGTGACCAATGTCTTTTTGGCAGCAGGCCGTGTTGAGGGTGATCAATTGAACTTTGCAAAAATGGGTTGATCGATGAATAAGTGACTTCTCTCACTTGTGTGAACATTTTTTAAAATACAACCTTCAATGGTGCCAGATGCAGAAAAGGGAACAGTTAAGCATAAAACTCAAATTGCAAACTATGCCCCCTTCTAAAAACCTATTTTGAGAGCGAATCTTTATAAAATAAGATTTTTAAAAAATTTTCTAGAAATAATAAGGAGAAAATGTTTGAATTTTCAGCCCTCTAGCTTCATTAGTGCAGCCTGTATGTGCAATACACTCATAGTTAACCAGATCACACTGGGTGGTGCAAAAGGGGCATTTGCCCTCCCCTTGATCAGGCTTTCTCACCAAATGTGAATTGGTAAGGAAGTTGGAATCTTATAGAAGCCAGATATCAAGGAGTCACTATGGACAGTGACAGCTTAGAACAAGTCACAGTTTAAGCACTCTGTAGTTCCTCAACTGACAATCAACCCTCAGATTTTTTTGTCCCATGCCCAGATTTATCCCCTTGTACCCCTCTCCCCTGGGAATTTATCCTTTTGCCCATCCCTGGAAGAGTGGCAGTGGGTGCCCATGCCAAACTCATTTAAAAACTAAAGAAACCTATGTTGACAGTTTTCATGACTGTTTTGGTTGGCGCTTTCTTACAAGAAAATGCAACGTTGCAGAATACAAGAAAAAAATGGAGAAAATAATCAAGAAACGAAAAGACTCGAAAAGGGAAGAGGCAGAAAACGCAAAATTTAAATGAATTAAATAATGGAAAGAGGAAAAAAAGGAATGTTACGTAAAGTTTATATGTAGAAGAGGACAAAAATAAAGGAAAAGAAATTAATGGAGGGTTATTTGTGTAAACACGGAAAGAGTAAAAGAAAGAAAGGAGAATGATGATTGCTAAGAAAGAGAGAGGAATGAAAGCTAGGAAGAGTACTGTTTGAATAAAAAAAAGAGAAACTTTTCAAGAAAGACAGAAAGAAAGAGAAAGAATCGTACAAGTTAAGTATTGTGGCACTTAATAATAAGTGCGGTCCCACCTACAGAGCTGGTAGTATTGCTTTATATCATTATCTCGTGTTCCCTCATAGCCAACATTCTTGTTGCACATTGTTATGCTAAGGGATAAGGTTAGGGGTATGAGCAGGGGGTTAAGGGGGTAGGAGAAAGGTTGGGGTCAGGGTTAAAATGTAAGGGGTAGCGGTAGGGATAGGGATAGAAAATTGGGCATTACAGCCATTGAGGATGAAATGCAAAAATAAAGCAATACTACAAGCTGTGAGAGGGACCACATTTCTTTTTAGGGGCTGTCTTTCTCAGCTTGAGAGAGAAGAAAGAGATGGAGAGTAAGAGATAGAGGGAGACCTCTCGAAAGAAAGAAAGAACGAAGAAAATATTGAAAGATATAAAACAGGTCTACTCATTCAATCACGATCGATAGAATCCTTTACATGAACAAACAAAAAAAAAAATTAAAAATTGGATAAAGGGGTGATAGATGTAAATTCACTTCTCTTGCTGGATCTCTAAAAAGTCCAAATTTTCAAAAAACAAGCATGAAAGCTGCTGGAGACCAATTAAGCATAAACTTACATTGTAAATTGCCCCCCTCCCTGCTAAAAAAAAAAAAAATTGGCGGAGGTGAGAAAAAACAAACAATGATGTTTATTTCTAGACCTGAAGGAGAGATTGTTGAAAAGATTTCAGTCATCTAGCTCCAGTGATGAGGCTGTATGTGAGACATGGCCAGCCAGCCAGCCAGCCAGCATCACTTATAACTGAAGAGACTGATGTTGACAGTTTTGTTTGGCGGTTTCTAATTAAGCAGTGAGGTAAAAAAAAAACGAGGGAGAAAGGATGAAAACATTGAGAGAGAATTTCATCAATTAAACGCGTATTCATTTCTCTCAAATAATCCAGCAGAGACGAGTCCGTGAGGGAGAAAGTTCTTTACTTATGGCAACAAGTACAAGAAGGGTAGTTTGTGCCTTAGACACACAGAGAGGGAAAAAGATTATTGGTAAGAGCTACCACCAAGTGCCTGCCACGAGATTTCGTTGAAGAACCTGATATTTTTCACACCCACATTTCTTCTTCCCTCTCATTCTTTCTCCTTGTCGCTGGTTTATTTTTTATTCGTTCAGTTTTCTCCGTGCGTGACTGTACGGGTTTTTGCTCGACTGACGGCCTTTTTTTTCATGAAAAATCCCTTAATAAAAATTGGGATAACACGAATTTTATCACCATAAAATTCTTGAAAATACCCCGTGTAAAAACTTCCCCTTCTTGGATTACTTTATGTTGTGGGGACCAGCAAAGAAATGTATATCAAGCGAATTGTACACAGTAATTGTCTTGTCGACATGATATTCAAAAAGAAGTGAAGATGGACTAAGAAAACAAAAAGAAAGACTGTTTAAATGAAAAAGAAAAAGATCAAGTCTTCTTCGTCTTATTAGTCTTTTTTTTTTATGAATGATCTTTGTTCACATCTACATCTCTCTATTTTTTTCATATCTATCTCTCTACCTATCTAAGACTGTCCTGCTAAAAAAAAAAAGCATTTTTTTTGTGCAACTTCAAGTGAGGAGCTGTTTAGGGACTAAGTAAAAAAAAAAAAGCTTAATAAACGGATGTTATGTACACATTTTCACAAATTTACTTCTCAAAAATACAAATGGATAAATATCACGTCTGTGACGAATAAGGATATATTACCTTTGAAAGATAGATTGCACCGAGGAAAAACTTTGACATAAACTCAAAACAAATATATTTGGATTTTAATTTCAATTAAAAAAAGACACAATGGATTCTGATGGTGAGTTATTCTAATTCAATCTTATCTAAACCGACATTTGTGTGGATTTCTTATTGTTTGCTCTTGAGTTCATTTTTCCGAAAGTCGATGTTTATTTTTTACAATTATTTTAGCGTGAAAATAAAACCGTTGGTACATATTGCTCGTACGAATGTTGATATCAATACTGAGATGGTAGCGAAGTTTAAAAACCCCCACAAATGTTGAGAAACCAGAGGATCGGACTCACTACAGTAGTAATAGGCGACGAAACTAGCTTGGTATTGCTCTACACGGCGAGGTACCCAGGTTGGTAGTTACTACTGTAGGGTACCCAGTCAGGATCGAACTTGCTTACAGTAGTAATAATGGCCTGTGATACTAACAACTTGCTAACCACCACTTCACAGCCTGGTGTCTGATCATATTGGAGTTCCGCTTGGTATTACCAATGGCTAAGGGTCCAGTAGTAGTTAGCATTCTCAATTTTGTGGCCATTCGTGGACTAGACCGAAATTAATCGAGAGCTTAATGACCGGAGAATCCATACCATAAATACCTTCACATCGCACCAAGTGGGTGAGAGTCAACTGAAGTATGTCCTGATGTCTGTGTCATAGGTAATTTCTAGATGACCAACCATAGAATATAACCTTGAATCATGTGCTGTATCGGGTGGGCGCAACGGATTCCCCTGTCCACAACTGATCAAATATCGAAATTTTCCCATCGTGGGGTGGCAAAACGGTGTATCACACTAGATTTCTAACTACTACGCTACGGCGAGGCTCTTACGAGCTACATCATTTAGAGTTAAGTTTGTGGCATGAAATGTCACAGGGCCAACCACATGATTAAATTTCTGTTGTTTGTCATTCATCTGCAATGTCACCAAATATTTGCCCTGCATTTTCCAAATCGATCATTTTCGACCTTCAGTTTAAAAAGAAAACCGACCATTTGAACTTTGAAAAAATTCGTACAATTCGTCCCAGTCACACGTGTCACTAACTGTCAATTTAGTATCACTTACTTTTTGTAAACAAAAACAGTTAATATTTGATGTATTTATTTTTAATGGCAGGTAATATTTTCAAGTGTTTGTGACTATGAAATCAGTTCAATTATAAAGTAGGTTTGCTTAGTTCATTTTTGGTACATTCATACACTTCGAATTTCGCTGACTTAATAGAAATACAATTAACATTGATTTCAAATGTTCCCGCATGATATGACCCACCCACACGAATACATAAATGATTTCGTTTCTGATATGCAAGTGTTATTAAATTCGCAACTCTATTATTGTTGAATAAGAGTAAGGAAAAATCGTTGAAAAAGAAACTTTTTTGCCGATATTGAAAATATACAGTTTTTTGTAGTTATTGCAAAGAGAAAAAAAAAGACCGATCATTTTGTTTGTTTTAGTTCTAAATCTATCTGAGGAGTGTAAACAAACAAATTCAAATTTACATAACTTCTCCTAGTTTTACGATTTTATTTTTAAACTGGTTCCGCATGTCTCTTTACTTGAAGCAAAGCTCAAGTTTTGAGGTCATTAGATTCTTAAATTCTTTTTGAGGTGTTAGTTTGAGATAAAGGTGTTCATTTTTTTGGCCCATTTACTTTTTAAAGATCATTAATTAGAAAGTAAATAATATCTGTAATGTTTTATTGTTTTTTTTTTTAAGCATTCACTGTAAAGTTAATAAGAATTAGTTGTATGCCTTGGAGCCAAAATCACGTTTTTCTTAGCTAACTTCCTTCCTTGGTCTTGAAAAAAAAACAAGTTATCTTTTCAAGAAAGGCTGCATTTTTTAAGTATTTGTGTTAATTCTCTGATATTTTCAACGTTTTGCATTCATGTAAATCTAAACTTGAATTCGTTTTTTCTTTTCGAAACCAAATCCTGACACTAAATTCCTTCGCCAAAATGAAAAGTGCTTTCTTCCTCTTTACAAAATCTTACCATTTTATTTTCAGACCAAGACTAGCATGCCCTCTTCCTAACCACTCAGCAAGAATATTTCTCTTTTGTTAACTAAAATTTTCTCCCAGTGTTGATAATTTCAAATATTTATTGTACATTAAACATTTTGATCTAAAATTTTCTTATTTTGACTCTTTTAATCGTATTTATAAAGATTAAGGTGAAAATCAAGTAGACAAATCTGATGAAAATTAGGTTACAATATTCCATCTAATAAATGGATTTCTGTTTTTTTTATTTGAGAAAAAGTTGCTAGAAACTAAAAATTCAAATCTTGGAAAGTCTTGTAAGAGGGGTAGCATTTTTTTCTATTGCTTTGAAAACAATTGGGTTTCTATACTGTAAAATTCTAAAAGATTTCTAGATGCAACAAGTCAGAAGTAAACAAACGTGAATCTTTTTTTAGCTGAGACTTTTTTTGCAAAATATTACCTTACATTTCTTCCGTAGAAGACGTCTATATAAATAGCATTTTTTGTCTGTGAAGAACAGATATTCAATAAGGTTATGAACGAAAACCTCTTTGTCCTTTTAAAAAGCCTTTTCGAAATCATCAAATTTTCTTGTGGCTTCTAAAAAATAAAATGAAAAGCACACTGACCGAGGAGAACTAAAAAAAGATTTTTGTACTCGTACTAACCAGTGTTGCCTAACTAGCCATTTTTCGGCTAGATCTAGCTGGTTGTTTTTTTTTTTTCAATTCAGCCAACAAAAATCTACGATTGCCGATTATATCTGTGAAGTCAGAGTAAATTTTTAATTTTAATTGATGATTTATCCTACAGCATAGTTATTTTATATTATAAGTGGCTATTAATGAGTATGATGTACAACATTAAAAAATATAAAAAATTTAGCAGATTTTAGCCATTTTTATATAAAAAACATACTTGGTAACACTGCTACTATCGTACTGTAACTTTTTGTATTAGATTGTTTTTAGTCAAGACGTTAGTACTCTAATTCCTATTTAATGACATTATGGCATGCTTTAGGGTCTTGAGAAAATATCTGTATTTTTACTGCTGTTTTAAATTAGTTTGGCTTTTTTCTGTTTTGATAAAAACCAATGCTAAATGTTTCAAAATTAAATTTGTAAGTGTTACTGTTAAACTATCAGTTATTTAGTGGCCAAGAGACAGTGAGGCAATTTTGCCAACTTTTCTCTTTACATCTAAAATTGAGCTCCAAAATATCTAGATTCTCCGGATATAGAACTAAAATTTAGTAAATGTTACATGTGACTTAAATCTTCATCATTGATTTTATGAAAAATATCAATTATTCTATTACTATACATTAAGTAAAAATATTACTTATTCGATTGAAAATCCTCTAAATAGCAATTCCTAGCATCTATATCTAAAAACATCTAAATTGGTAATACTGCAGTAACGTGACTTACGATTTCTTATTGACATGGTAAATATAAATCAAAATTGGATCATGTGACTAAAGTACTTACAGTGAAAATAAAAGGAGACGTTTCTTAGGTTAAATAAATTGAAGTAACATTTTTTTGCTTTATCATTGTAACAGCATTTGAAAACAATAGAAATGACTAAAAATGTTGGATTTTAGAAGTATATTTCCATTTTTTTTTTAATGTTATACTATTTTCCGTATCTTTTGAATTTGATGACAATTTAAAAGTCTGACAATTTGATGCATTTCCTATTTAGATTGACAAAACATTCTTAGTATCAAGGGGGTGAGCATTGTTATTGTTATGAATTTTCCTAAGTAATAAGTATATAATCTCCCCGCCAAAAGTAAATAAATAAACACGATAGTCAAGTCAAGCGAAAGATGAGAGTGAACTCAATTTATTTATCCATAGACAAAAAGTAAGCTTCCTTTTAAGCTTGAATATGCATTTATTTTCTCTTCAATTAACACTCACTAAAGTAACGTTACCTCTTTACTGTAAATCGTACTGATTACAAAATCAGAAGAAAATTTGGCTATTTTCGACGAAAGTCCTCCCACATCATAAAAATTCAACTGGTGGGTTTTAATTTCCTCGTTTCTCTCACTTCACCATCAAAACTTGGCAAAGGAAATATTTTTTGGAGTAATTTTATTTTAATGTGAATTGTTTCACCTAAGTTTATTTCTTTTAAAGGTCCGAGGATATGTTTGTTTAGCCTCAGATACTACCGACTACCAAGCAACAAGCAGCACTAGTATTTATTTTAACTATTTCTTGTTTCGGTGGTACATAGACTCTTCACTAAAACTATCATCAGCTGGTCAGGTTTTATGTCGACGGGTTGCAATACTGCCAGTCGAGCCCCTATTTGTTTTAGGTCATTTCTTTCTTCATTCATTTCTTGCTTTTAAAACACTAGGCTTAAAACAATAACGTCTAGGATGATGCTAATTATTTTAGACACACTGATGTTTGAATCGTTGTTTATTTAAAGAAAAAAGAACTTTCTTATCTACAAATAAGGAAATACACAGCAATTAACACATGACGAACAGTAAACACGAAAATCCAGGGGAGTAAGAGAAGGATGACGAAAGAGAGAAAACAGTAAAAGTTTTTCCCGTTCGAAAGAAAAGATAAAATTTCTGACTAATATTCTATTTTGAATGCGCAGTTTATAAGTTGATTAAAAAAAATAATGGACTCTACCATACCAGTTGAGTAATTCAGTCCCCCTTATATAGCTAGTATTGCTTTATTGTCGTATCTCATATCCCAACATTGACAATATTTCTGTAGCCACACGTTTGGGGTAGGGGTAGATGCAAGGTTTAATGGGGGTAGGTAATTCGAGGCTGCCGTCATCATTCGAGTATGAGATGCGAAAATGAAGCAATACTACTTGCTATGGGAGGGACCGCACAACTTATACCGAGTAATGATTGTAACAGTCCTTCGTGGTTCGTTTTCATTTAATGCACTGTGAAGAGTTGAAATCTAATTTTCATTCATGAGCGTTCCCAATATTTTGAATTTAGTAAAGTAATTCTCGCAACCTGGTGATTGCTAAGTACAGTGTAAATGGGGATCCTGTACTCTTCCCACTGACCATAAATTAGTTCTAAAAGCTGCGCTTAGTACAACTTGAAACCACAAGTGTGGTAAAGCACCTAGAGAGAATCAAACTCACTTCAGTATGAGAGATCACCTTGGTAAATACCATTGCTCCACGATGAAGCGTTCAGGTATATTTACTACTAATAATATTAGTCTTGACTGCGGTAAGAGAAAAATATCGGGTATCCTGTGAGGATTGAACTTACGTGTGTAGTAGTAATAGTCTGAGAGACCATTTTGCTAACCACAGCTTGATGAGGCACATGCTTCTAAGCTTGAGTCTGACACAAGAGCACCAGTGTAGCGTGTCCCGACAACGAGACTCGCCTCGCCAAGTTCACATGTCATTTCTCCAGCCATTTGTGACAACTTCGAGCAAGAAACAGCATAAATGGAACGAGCTTGGTTCTGGGGATTCCAATCCAGGGCTACACCTTCCCATTGCACTTGAAGAGAGTCGTGAGTCGCCCAGTCATCTTTTGGTTAATGGTCGCAGCGACTGGCGATGTACGCGTGTTGGGGCCCTACATTGAACAGTTATTGTGTCATATTTGCTCTCTTAGAGAGACGAATTGGAATTATACTGGACATTGCCTAGTTCATTTTTCCTCTGTTAGTGTTACTACTTGCGATAGTTATGTGTTCAAGAGCTAACCTACCCCTCTCTCCTCCATCAACTTCTGTGTCGTGCCAGTGACGAGAGATTTTGTCAAGATATCTGGCGATTGGACAAAGCGCACGGAGAAGTGGTTCATGCCTTCTCTAGAGGTATTTGTGCGAATCGTAATTCGAATGGTGTCGTGCTACCCACTGTCCTGCGGCAATATGTTCTTATTTGTTTAGCTTAACTTAATCCGACACAAGATCACAAAGATTGCACTGGCGTATCTGGCCAAAAATTTGTCAAATGCTAAAATATTGTAATATTGCAATGTACACAAAAATAAGTCATTGCAAAAAAAGTGATTTCATGTAATAGTACATGAAATCACTTTTTTGTTCCGTACGAATGGCAGAAAATAAGGGTCCTGTTAAGCATAACAATTACATTTTAAGTAGAACTCCCGCAGAATCTTGAAAAATTGACCATTTTCAATCGGGCAAATTTCTTGGGCATTAGTTTCTTCAGTTTGAAGGAAAGGTCTTATGGATGGCAAGCACAAGAAAATGACATGCGAGAAATTTTTTCTTCTACCTTTCTAATAAAATGTTCGAAGGAGATGAAAAAAATGGCAAAAAATTTACTGGGGCTAAACCAAGAAGCCTATGGCCAAATGCTTTTGAAAAAAATGCCAAATTTTGCTATAAAATGGTCAAAATTGCAATCCTGGGATGGGGCACCCAGTTAAAGGCAAGGAGTCATAAATGAACTAAAACCAAAAGAGGTTTGGGTATTTAGGCCAAGTCTTAAGTGATTAGTTGAGAAGGGTACTAATCTCCTCGTGAAAAACAAGGCCCATCTTTTTAAGTGTTCTTGTGATGTCCATTTAGGATAGGACGATAACAATATACAATTAACGAACTTACCACTTGAAGAAGGGACAAACTTCACTTTGGGGTGGATTTTTTTCCCCTTCAGATTCATACTGATGGCCCTGAATATTAGGTTTGACATTTGTTAGAGAAGAAACTATATTATATATTCGTCACCAATTTTGGAGGTTTGTCATTTTCTTGAATTTTTACATATAGGTCTAGTCAGCGGTAACAGTATTTGACAAGTTACTATTAGAAACATTTTTTTTTTATTATCGTTTACGGGTTTCGTCTCTTTTCCATCTGAATGTGAAGTGCTAGAAACTTAACTAAATTGCTGCACATGAACTTTTTGAAGCCTATTTCTTCCACCAAAAGAAAATAAGAAAATAGAATAAAAAACTATTCTAATGAAAAACGACAGTGAAGGTCTCAATTACTTCTCCTAATTTAACTAGGACAGTATTTTCCGGGTCAAGAATTCAGCCTATCTGCAGTGGAGCTTTCCTTTTCTGTGTCTATTGCCCTGAGCCCTATTCTATATTGTCAACTTCGTTATTTTCTTTTTGTGGGGGTGGGGTTTTTGAAAAATGAATATTTGAAGTTGAAATTCAAACTCGTTAGAAGTTCCTAGTTTCTCTTGAAAGATGTTTATTTCTTTCTTGGAAGTATCTTATATTTTCTATTTCACCAAAGCAATGTCAATCACGCTTTGAGAAAAAAGGCCTGGTTAGTCAACTTATCGAAACTGTTACGTGGAAGCCTGCGGTATTCCGGGATGATCAATTGAAAAATTAGAAAAAAGGGGCGATCAACGAACAAGTTATTCCTCTCGCCTTTTATTTGGCAGTGATCACTAAAAAAGTCTGATTTAAAAAAACAAAAAACAAGCGTGAATGCTGCCGGACACAAAGTAAGCGACCAATTTAGCATTGCTAATTGGACCTTCTCTTAAAAAAAATGAACGAAAATTTTTTTTTCTATCATTATTCAGACTATCCTCATCTTGGTTGTTTTCCACTCTACGGCCTTTATCAGGTATCATCTGGTAGGTGCGGGGAAATACCAAACCGAACCCGTTATTTAACCGGTGGGGGTATATTGACTACACTCCCTTCTTAGCAGTAGTAGTATTATTGTTGTCTCACACTGGGATTGAACCTAGAACCATTAGATAACATGCAATAATTCTGCCTGACTCTGTAACCACTACGCTATATGACCACATGTATGGCTATGATAATACTACTAATCCTAAGACGGAAGTGCGGTCAATATACCCCCGTCGGTTAAATAAAGGGTTCGGTTCGTTACTTCTCCACACCTACCAGATGATAGCTGATGAAGGACGTAGAGTACAATGGCCGAAACGTTGTATGAAAAACAACTAAGATGAGGATAGTCCGAATAATAATAGAAATAATAATAATACCTCATCTCAAAAATTCAGAGATACATTGAACGAAAATACTCTTTCTGGACAAAATAAGAAGTAAAGGTTAAAATTTTCAAAACTGAAGAAACCCATAATGATAGTTTTGGTGACTGTGTCTGAACTACATGCCCATTCTTTCTTAGGGACTCTCGTCTGTCAAAATTTTGAACTGTTGTTCCTAAGAGTAGCAGTTATCATCAGTGATCCGCTTTGTGGGTTACCATATGTTTCCTATGAAGATTATTTGGGTTATACGTGGGGAAATTCTATATCTGAAGGGAAAAAAGATGGCAGAATTTTGTCAAAGCCTACGATCTCTTCATGGAAAAAATCCAACATCTTAACTAAACTCTTCCCTCTGCTTCTTCATCGCCAGAAAAAAAAGATTATTTTCTTCACGTCCACGACGAATCAGACTTCTTTTTTTTTCCATTTTTATTTTTGAACGACTTCTTTCCTCCTTCCTGTGGAATCTTGATTATATATGAGAGAGAGAGTGAGAGAGAGGGGTATTTGGGGAGGATATCTCCCCGGATTCCTGATGAAATGGATTTGGGAGAGAAAGTTATAATCATTTCTTGGGAAGTTTTTTTTTTCTCTTTCTTAGTTGATGTAACTGATACCAACATTTGTTAGGGTGCGTATACACACGAAGACACGTTTTATAAGCTGCCTTCAACATTGATAAACACAGATTATCAACGAATGGGAGACGCTCTGTGACAAAAGATTTATTTGGTGATGGTTATTATAATCTTATACATCAAGAATTATCTTGACGTACTCTGTATGTGTAGGGGTGTGTATGTTTTTTTTGTGTGTGTACCTCTGTGTGTGTGTGCGTGTGTGTGTAGGTTTTTTTCTGTATGCGTTTGTGTATCATTTTTTGTGCGTGTGTTGGATGACCCCCCCCCCCCCCCCGTCTCACGCATATCTGATTTGACTGAAGTCAACGAATATCTCTTGGACAAATGAAAATCCGGTATGTGTTACAAAAACATTAGGCTGGCCGCTACGGGGAAACCCTCTTATCAATTTTAATGTTTCCATCCTAAACGAATTACGACGTCAGAGGAATGAGATGATAACTTTTGATGGTTGACAAACTAGAAAGTAATTGGTATTCGTTGTGAAAGATGTGGAAACACTTTCAGGGTTGCCATACAGATATTAAAAATCGTCACCCAAACTGTCTGAATAGGTTTCTTCAGTTTTCAAGTTGGTCCAGCTGGTAGGCTGGATGTGTATGCATCATGCATACAGGTTGCACCGATATAGCTAGATGGCTGAAATTTTGAACATTACTCCCTTGAAAAAAAAACTCTTTTGTTGTTTTTTGAAAATTTCGCTGATAGTTTTTTAGTGCTGGGTTTGATTTGCAATACAAGTTTATGCTAAATTAGTCCCTTGTTTGTGACCGCTTATGATGGGAAGATTCAGACTTTTTAGTGATCACTGCCTAAGAAAAGACGGGATCGAAGTAACTTATTCATTGATCACCTTTTTCCATTTTTTTAAATTGGTCATCTCTTAACATGGCATGCTGCCAAATGACGTTGGTCATGTGACGGTTTCGATTGAGTGACTAGCCGGACATGTTTTTTTTTTTTATTTGCGAGTTCAGTGCGGCCATTTTCAAAGTTTTTTTGTTTTTTTCGAATTTGGAAGTTTATCGTTGGTGAGTTAGACGTGTTTTTTTTTTGTTTTTTTTATATATATATGGGGTTGATTTCCTCTTTTGAAAATACTGGAAAAAAAAATCAAAATTGGCAACCGTTTAGTCGTGATTGTTTGATGACGATAGTGACAATTGATTCTGATGCTCCTTCAGGATGTGACGTCTGGTGTCAGTTGAGGGAAGTATTCTTGTTTTGTGAGCTGTAGATGTTTGTTTTCTTTCAAGACGAAAGGAGGCAAATATTGATGAAAGAAAGAAAACTTGGATCCCTTTCATTTGTTCAGACACTTTGAACAGAGGGTGGTACTTTGAATTAATAACAACCCAGTGCGCCGGTTAGTGGTAGAGAATCTTATACCTACTTCTCAGTTTCAAGTTTTTTTTGTATGTTCAATGTCTACTATAAGAGACATTACTGTATACCTAGTTCCTCTAATCCTGCCTTTGCATATACCTAGTACCAAAAGCCCATTTTCATCACTGAAAGCCTGTGCTAAGACTGCAATGTAATACTTCTATTGTTTATTCTTGTAGAGCATAGGGCCTCAACCACTCTGCCAACTTTCAGGAGCAAGTAGATTCTATGATGTGGAGTTGCTAGCCTCACCCTCTTATCCCGGCTGGAGACCAGCGACTGCTAAGCTTCACGTTTTTTTTCTTCCATAGTAACTTCTTCATAAAATGACTGCCTTACAGGGCTAGAGAGCTCCAACTGTCTACTCCTTATCCTTAGCTGGAGGAAGAAGTGGATTCACGCCTTTCTTAAGGGCATTTGTTCCATCCATTTTTGTTGTCTGTAACTGTTACGCCACTCTGCACTGCCATGTTATATTACTGTGGTTGAGAAAAGTCCTTTGTCTGAATGTTACACTTGCATGCAGGCTATCTACAGCTCTCTTTATTGCTTATTTGTCCACTCCAATGATATAGCAACTGACCAACAAGTATTTTATTCTTATAGTCTTGCTCATTGTACCCCGGGTCCTTCGGACCCAGCACTATTCAACGCCATCCAACACATCCTGAGTATGCCAGGTGTGGTTTATCAAAATTGATGACAGATAATCTCCTGCAGTCACTAGTCAAAATATGCTCATCTGACCATCACTCTCATTTTGTTACTTCGAAAAAGATGAATAAAATCTCATTTGCGGCCTTTAGTCCTGTGTATGTACCATTGAGTGTTTTATACCATGGTTAAAGCCTGTCCTTAAATTGCTACAACCTTAAAAAAGGTCAATTTCGACAATCCCTGACCAGACAGATTTCTTCTGTATAACTAGTGCACTGGGTCTACTATTATTGAATTGAGCATATAATGCTTTCTTCCAATACAGACATACCTTGAATAGTGCAGTTCTAATTAGTGTGTGTTTTGATTTAGTACAGTTGAGGTATCACTGTACAAATCACTGTACAAATTAATGTAACTGAGTAACTGAAAAAAACCCACTAATTTATGATAAGACTTTGAACAGTACGGAAAATTTTGGAACAAATTGACCTCATTATTTGAGATATACTTGTAGTAACATTTTTTTTATGTTATGATTATGCATATAACAGCCTTACTATGTTTGAAGTACTTGCAATAATTCCTGACCCTTGACAATCCCTTTCTTCCTGATTTTCAAATACAAATTGAATGCTGAAACTTGTTCAAACAAGTTTCAAGCAAAAATGAATACAGAATTCAGTGGTTAATCATCAATTTCACCTTAAAAAGATAATTTTACTATTATATATTAATTCATTTAAACTTGAGTCTTTATATTTGTTGTTATAGTTATATTTCAGCTGTTGTATTTTCTGGCCTTCTTGAGGTGTCTGTTGTATTTGGTATTTGTGGGAACTTTTCGTTCAATTCACAGCTGGTTGATTATCCTCATTCTGTTTTTATTTTCCTAGTAAATTTATCCTTGTAAATGCCACTTTTGCTCTTTCCTTCTCTGAGTATGACTTTCATTAATTGATCCAAGGATTGAACCGATGACTGACAGGCAATTAAATGTACTTAAATAATGCCTTTATCCACTAGGCCATCGTCTCAATCAAGTAGTAGGAGTGTAAGTGAGAGACTAACTCAGGCAAACCAATCTTCTTCTGCAATTATCCTACATCCCAGGCAGTAATAAGCAGTTACACCTATAATTAATCTTGATAGAGGTCAGGCAATCTAAAAAAAATATAGGGCTATAGGTATGTAGAAATACTGTGGGTATAAGATCAACATAGAGACCCAAACTGATTCAATGTTGCTCTGATAGTCTTTATTATACGGATGCTGTGATCATTCATGTTTTGAGGAGATAACTTTGGTAACATCCATATCTTGGGGAAATATCTCTGGTAACATCCATGTTTTAGAGAGATATCTCCAGTAAGATTCATGTTTTGGAGAGATATCTCCAGTAAGATTCATATTTAGGGGAGATATCTCTGGTAACATTCATGTTTGGGAGAGATATCTCTGGTAACATCCATGTCTAGGGGAAATATCTCTGGTAACATCTATGTTTTAGCGAGATATCTCTGGTAACATTCATGTTTTGGAGAGATATCTCTGGTAACATTCATGTTTTGGAGAGATATCTCTGGTAATATTCATACACTTACTTACTGCCACTGCTCAACGCAATGTGATGGTGTCAGGATCTCTGACTGAGCTATCATTGTCCAGTATTTGCTGCAGAAAAGTTATACTTGCATGTATTAAAAACGGGTGTGCCATATATGTGATAGTAATGTATATCCTTGTGTTATGTATCCATATTTGCGATATTGGGTCTTTTGGGTTGGTGGGGGTTGTAAGTATGAATATCCTTCATTCCACATCTGTTTAATTGACCTTATTTTGCCACACCTTATACATATCTTTTGTTACTTACCTTTTATGTATACCTACTGTCTTAAGTAGAGCAAGGTATGTATGCAAGAGAATTGGCAAACCTGACCCAGAACACATGGGATGGAATGAGTAGATGAACAGACATGGGTGGAGGTGGGGAGTTGCCATGGAAATTGACTTTCATCAAAGGATGTAAACGTCTCTTTGTTTATTCATATAGTGTGTGAGAGTGTGTGTGTGTGATGGCTTTCATCCGTGAACAGAGATTCAGGTTTTTTCCCGCAGCATTTCAGGTCCGGGTCTGTACATGAATAACCTGCACAATTGAGTTTTAAGGTATGACATATATATATATATATATATAATATATATATATATATATATATATATATATATATATATATGCACATACAAATACATACAAACAAAACCTATCCAGATATTTGATATTACTGGAAAAATTAGCCTACCTAGGGAAACAGTACATTCATCATCATCAGTCTTTCATCATCCATCATTGGACATATAATCTACTCTTGGCTATCATTGTTTTTCATGTTTTCAGATCAACAATCTGGTTATCCAAATAGTAACTCTTTATCAGAAAGTAAGATGTGAAAACAATAGCATTGACTGATATGGATTGACAAGAAGAAAGCATGCATAGATACTTATTGTTTATACCTTGACAAAGAGATTTTTCTTCTATCTTTAACTCTGTTTAGGTCAAGGAGAGAAAAGGACATTTCTTCCCACCACCCTTTCACTCTCTTGATTTGGTATTGTAGATTTAGATTGACACCTTTTTCCTCACGTTGTTGAAGAGCTTGTGTAGATTCACTTGTTGGTTTAGCTTAGTGGTTAATCTTATGGACAATTCGTTGAGAGGTGGTTAATCTTATGGGCAATTCGTTGAGAGGTCTAAAACTCCTTCATTTGTTTTTTGACGTGTAGCCTGACACATAATTATATGTTGAATTTTGATCAGACATGTTCATTGTATAATGTTTGATCTATGTTATTAATCAAGAAATTTTGGGTGGAGTGCATTGACAATGAAGGACATTACAATGAAAAATCAATATTTGTTGTGTAAGATAAATGCTTTTTTATCAATAGTCTATATACTTATTGATAAACTTATATAGATGCCCTGATGATCATATGATATAGAAATTTTCAAATATCAATTAGCCAGTCTTGCATGCATGTTAGGCGATGCATATCAGTCCAGGTTTGAGGCTACCCCCAAACTTTTTTGTTCGCTATTATCCTTTTGAATGGGGGGGGGGGATGAGATTCAATTCCCAATTTATCCCATCCTAGTCACACAGCTTAGGGTGTACTCAATTAGTTGCTGAGTGCTCAGAGAAATTTGTCCAGAGTTTTTTGCTCATACGGGAATCAAACCTGGATACTCCTGCATGTGATGTAAACTTGTTAACCATCTGAGCGAACTCTTACTTGAGTATTGACTAACTACTGTATATTTCCAGAATTATTTTCAATTTCTAAATGTAAGGGGTTTAGCAGGATTAGAGTGATAGAGTTGATTAGTGGGTAGATAAAAGGTGATTGCGTTTATGCCAATTGATAGGCAAATGATTGCGTCCCACAGAAAGAAACAAGTTCTTGTTAATCAAGATATTAAATGAACAATGACAGGACCGCTAAGTTGTACATAGTCTTCTGCACTGACAACAGTATTAAAATAAAAAACTTTATAGGAATCGGTGATAATATTCTATGCCATCAATTCCTCTATCATTGGCAGAAAGAGGGAGGTACAAGAGAAAAGTTATAGTATGACCATGTGAAGGGTCAGTGGGAAGTTTCCAAAGCCTTTCCCCTCTCACAATCACTACCATGATAATCCACAATATGTTGCTTGTTTAGAAACATTGTTATTTTCTCAGTTTAAACACCAAATAAGCCTAAATTCTATGTTTGTCAAAATGAAATCTTTGGAAATGTTTAATGCAATATCTGCATTATTCCTTTGTAAGAACTATAAGAAATCCATTTCATGCAATAAGAATACTTCTATTGGACATCATATCTTGAGAAAGTGTATTCTTTTAGCAAAAGCATCGACAAAATAGATGTCATAATTGCATCTACTCAATCTCGGCCAAAAGACATTCTGAAGGTGATGTGACTGAGCATTGAGTTATGCGCAAAACTATTTTTCAATTGTTGGATGATTAAACTGTTGAATCATATGATATATACATAATATATTGTGTATGGTCATTTTATGAAAATCTTGAATTCTTTGACACATAACAAGAAAACTATCACAAACTAAAAACGTTGCTATGAATCTGGGTACATAAGTCATAATTACAATATGATAAAAAGTTTTTAAAAATTCCAGTATTGCTCTATTGTGCCACTTGAAAAAGGATCTAAAGAGAACTCTCCTAGAACTACTCCTATGACAAAAAACCCAGTTAGAGTGCAAAGTTGGACAAAACCTTGGATAAATTGAAATTGTCTAAATTTCAAGTTATTGGTGACAGTATAATTTTTTTATTTTATTTACATTCCCTATTGATTTTACCTGAGGAGAGGTATTTACCTGGCCTCATATTCTAACTTCAATCTTTAAAGTGTAACATTTAAAGGAATGGGTTTAGAGTAAGGTTATTCATAAACTGTAAATAATAGGATTGAAAACTCATCACCACAGATAATTGAACCCCTGAGGCATCAAAATTTAAAGTCCTGTAAAAAAAATTTCCATCGAAGAATAAATAGCGATAGAATCAATTCTATTTATGACATTGCTAATGTTTTCCAAGTAGGAAATTCTCGGGAATCTAGGTGTTATCATTAAAAACTGTCAGAATAGGGCCCAAAAAAGGTAGAAAAAGCTTCTTTTTTTCTGATCAAGAAATACCATTCTTAGAAAGGATCTAATGTAATACTGATGCCAATTTTCAAGTCTGTAAACAAAACACTATGAATGCTGGAACACACAAACAAATGTTAGGCCTTTAAAGGCTATAGTTGTTCAATTATGATTAAAAGTTTCTGTACACTATTTTTCCAGAGGGAATTTTGTCTTTAGTGAGGAAGGGATTATTTGCCCTGTACTCCATAAAAGATAACTGTCTTACTACTGAACTTGGTTTTAAATATTCAATGCATCAAAATCAAACATTATAGTTCTAAATTATGTTCTAACTTGTAGACATTTTATCCAAGAGGGGAAACAATCTTCGAACATTTAGATGAGTTTCTGTCGGCCACTTCAAATCTAAGGGAACTGCTGTTGGGAAATAATATGTGTGTGTGTGTGTGGGGGGGGTGCTTAATTTATCTTTAAATGACAGATGGCCATTATGGATATTCTACAATAGACCTGGGAAATCTGCTGGGTGTTTAATGCAGCTTGTTTCTCTTATTATTTTTAGCCTGCTTCTTGTTTAACAGAGCATGTCCAATGACCTATGTTTGGCTGAGGTCAGTAGGATGTTTTTATGAATGCTCTTAAAGGTTATTGATGGCATTTAGTGAGTCACACTTTTCATAGACTCCAAATCTAACTTTATTTTGGCAGTGTGAAGGAAGCCCAGGATATGTACTAAGACCTCAAGTCAAGTGCTCTTATGCCCTTTGCCATGATACTTGTGAGGACTAAAGAGGATTTTGGGGGGTGTTCCTATTCACTTATTCGCATGTGTGGTATTCTCACATTAAACTGACCTTGTGTTTAACCCTTTACTCATGTGGGTCAAGGTAAATAGGGACTTGATCCTTGTTAGATAGCTGGGGGCAGAGAGGGTTACCTACTGTTGTGAAGACAGATCATGGATCATTGAACAAATTTTACTTAGCTGAATCAAGTCTTTAGTCTCATAGTATGAAAAGTTTGGGAAATTCAAACAGATTGATCAATCTCCTCATGTCAAGCTCGGACATTCCATGCATCTCTTGAAAGCATTCCATGAGAAAATAAAAAACTGTTTTCTATCAATTTTTAGATGTGTGAGCATCTGAATTATCAATCTCTGACTGACTGAAAGGCTGCTTTGAGAAACTATCGCAGCACCTCTCCTATTGAAAGGGAAAGAACTGTTGACTGCATTTTGGAGAGTATCTAGCCCATCTATGATCTGGCTTTCAGACATTTTCTTTCTTGAAGGAAGCTATTGTATACCTCAGGTTCCTCAGTCTTTTGGGTAGCATCTCTTAATACTCAAGAATGAAACTGTCGGCATTCGTTGGACAAGACCTACTTTACCTGATATAGGGTTACCTGATGCAAAAATGGAAAAGGAGAGACAATCTATTCTGAAAATGAAATCAAGAGAAATGGAGGACGTTTTAGAATAAAACAAATTTTAAGATATAAACTTTAATTACAAAAGAAGACATTGAAATCTTCCAGCCTAATTCTCAAATTAACATCTTGAAAAAAAATAAGAGAGAAAAAGGGAAAGAATAGCTTTCCAAGAGAAATTATGTATCGTCAGCCCCCCCCTCCATATATGCTGCTTTTTACTTCATAAATTAAGCGGTGGTGGTAAAATTAAGTTACCTTCATGTAAATACCTCTAGTAAGGTCGAATCATAAATTTATGATTTGAAAAAAAAAAACAAAAAAAACACTGACACAAACTAAGTGACCAATTTGGCATGAACTTTCATTGTAAATCAAACCCCTTCCTCAATAAAAACCCATCATAGGGTGAGAATTTTACAACAAACAAAAAAAACAACTCTGCTCATTGAGTGGTATTTGTGTGTATGTGTGTGTGCAAAATTTCAAGTTTCTGCTATGCATGATAATGGCTAGGTGAAGTCAGGATAGATAGATGACATGAATATATACATGTAAATGTCAGAACACATGAATAACGTAAACCCAGCAACAGTGTCTCTTGTGGGTAGCGGTAATTAATACTGCTACTGATACTACCTATTTAGGCATACTTTCCGTGACTGGCTCTTCATTTCTTAACATTAAGTCTCTTCTGCCCTTAAATCCACTGACCTTTTAGGGATCTTGATTCTGCTGGTAAAGCAGTCTAAACGGGAAAAGAAGGACATCATATTCCAATTGGAAAAGAAGGACGTATCTTTCTTTCGGATACCATATGGTTACTCTGTCCTTGTATATATATATAAGGTGTGGCAGTAAATAACAAGACTGGCCTTATGTAAATCAAACCACAGTGTGCACACTTGAACCACATAGTGTATATTGACCAATGGACGAACAAACAATCCTTGAAAGTTTCAATCTTACTCATCACTTGAAAAGAAATATCTTTCTGATGTGTCAAAAAAAAAATAGTCAGATCAAGCCATGATTTTGGCGGTATTGTACAAAATGGCTCCCAAATCTTTCCATATGCTAACTGAGGTTTATAGGTGAGAATGCATGTCAAGTGCACATGTATTCAAGTAGTATAAGAGATTGATGGGTTGCTCAATTTTTGAACCGACCATCTTCACAACACGTTAGAAAAGCATGTCTGTGTATACCATATGGTTTGAGCATGCACATCGTGCTTTGACTTATAAAAGCGCAGTCTTATTATTTATCAACCACACCTTGCACTTTGACTTCTGAGCTTATACCTTTTGACTGGTTGAAAAGGTTACATTGATAGTTGTATAAGCTAAACTCAAGGAAATTACAGACCTTTGATTATGTTAATTAAGTAAAAAAGATGCCTGAAAAAATTTTATTATTCAACTCTCTGCCATTAAGCGCATTGTCCTTTGTATTTATTTCTATTCCGTGGAGATATTTGTAATCAAATCTGCTATGAACTTTTTGTAAACAAAGCAGAGCAGCTTCTTGTGTTACAACAGAAAAACATAGAAATACTGCCATCGTATTCCAAACAATAGGCTACTCTTTGAACCAGCCGCTGTTGGTAATATTTGTGTAAATATTTGTTGGAGTAAGCCAACACTTTGATATAAAGTCTTATTCAACACTTTCGAGACTCCTGGGACATATATTGCTGTGGGGAATTCATTGATCTCTTCAATTTCTCTGCAATTTCCGTCTCATTTAGAACATTAGAAATAGAAGCCGGTACTCTTATATACCATATTGAAGAGATACCTTTGTAAAAATATTGATGATAGTAAGTGTTCACTCAATTGCAAATAAGAACAAAATATAATCATTTTCTTGTAAATAACTTAGTTTTTATAACCTCACAGAGCCTTTGGCAAAATCTGTCATTTTCTGTCAATGAGTTTTGGAAAAAAAGTTCTGGCGATAATCAGAAATTTATTCTGCAACAAATTTTTGCCTCAGGTGAATATCTCTGAAACTGTAAATCAAAACTATCTCTGAATCTGTCAACATAGATTTCTTCAGTTTTCAAGTGAGTTTGGCAAGCTGGCTGGCTATATATATATATGTATGTATAGGTGGATGGATATGTTGTGTGTACAGGCCGCAATAATGGAGCTAAAACTGAAAATTTAAACATTCATTCCTTATTATGTCTAGAAAAAAATATTCTTGTAGTTTTTTGATAATTATCCCTCAAAATTGGTTTTATGGCGGGGTATTTACAATGTAAGTTCATGCCGTGTGCTGGACCCTATTCAAAGGAATCGAGTCCAATCGGCTTAAAGCCGGCCCTGATCACTCCCCAACAAAAGCCGAGAGAATTGATTTATCGATTGATCAACCTTTTTCCAAATTTTTGATTGATCACCCTCAACACTGCAAGCTGCCAAAAGTTGGTCATGCGATGGTTTGTATTGAATGACTAACCTGACCTGTTTTCTCTTATTTACTGGTTTGTATTTTCAGCTTTTTTTCTTCTCATATTATACTTGCAAAATTCTGTTGGTAGTTTTAAAGTTCAAAGGCAACATCCATCAGCCATTGGCTGGTTTAATATGATCCTACATGGACTTATTGTTTGTTTTTTCTCTGTATCAATCATGGGACGAAGAGGAATCTAGTCTTGTCATGAACTGCTCTGCTGAAAACTTGCTCACCAGATCAATTACTGCCCATTTGGATATTGGATATGTTTGTACTGCTCGGGTATCTACCTACTATAAAGTGTTGAGGACCTGAGTTTCAATTACCGTGGTCAGCTATACTCTTGGCATTCTTTCTTGAGTATCTGCCAGAAGGACACTCCAGCGTACCAAGGTGACTCCGATTTTCAAAATTACTCCTAAAACATGTTTTTATGGTGGTGGGGGGTGCAAGGGAAGTGCTTTTTGTTCACAATGTAAATTCCTGCTGAAATGTACACATTTTTTTTCATGTCAGCTTTTTCAGCTGAATCCACTGACTGTCCACTAAATGCTGCTGAGAAATTGCTTATTCAAATAGTGAGTGGGAACTTCTTATCATTCATAGAGAGAAGGGGTGAGTAAGAGGAAGTATCCTGGGTAATTTTGTATCGTTCAGGGAAAGAAGCTGAGAGTAAGACAAAGAATGACCTTGTTTATTTTCTATTAAGCATATATACATGTGTAAATAACTTTTTTTTCCAAGATCATGAAAAACCCTGTAGAAGTCACAAATTATACTTTTTAAAAGACAAAGTAAATTAGACTCTATCTGATTTTCGTCTGTTTTATTACTTTTTTTTGACTGTAATCATACTCATCTATTAATACAAGTATTTTGTTCAGTTTCTTAGAATCAAGTATCAGTATATTTTCAAAACAAAAAAAAATTATGAAATTGGTCATCATAGATATTTTCTATTTAAGCTTGGGAAAGAAAAATGACATGGATATCGAATGTTAGTGTTTTGTAGTTTATTTTTGCAAGATAGCTATGACTATGTAATTATCGTATATATACGCGTGGAGAGACAGGCCATTTTTTCTGAATGGAATCAATTGTTTCTTTGTCTGTGTTTAGGCGGCAAACTCAATGGAATATATTATGCTATACAAACAAAGTTATTACAACCATCAATGACACTAAGTCACTTTGTTATCAACAAATATATCATTGTTGAAAATTTCAGTTTGGACACACTGAATATGTACCAATGTGTATATATATCATATTCATAAACACACACATTAGATGTAAATATATCCTGTACATATATGTTCAGAAATTTTGGTCTATATCTTTATGTGTTTGACAACTGTTATCATTCACACAAAAATACACATCTTAATATCTAAATACATATGCACTGGTTATATTCATGTCTAGTGTATGTATGATATATATATATATATATATATATATATATATATATAGAAACAAATTCAGTTTTCCAAATGAATAAATGAACGTAAATGCTGTCACAGGGAATTCATGAATCTTTTCTGTTTCTTATTTCTGTGAAATCATGCATCCATTTTCTCCCTCTTTCTTTCTCTACATTCATTCTTTAGGGTTGGAAAAGGTATTCGGTTTCCATTTTGAGGGTAAGGGTAGGGTCTTGGAATAGCAGCAGGGGTAATTGCAACAAGAGGATGATATTCATTCAGACCCTCCCTCCACAACGAAGGGTTCCTCGCCACGCAATGCACTGAACCTCACTCTCACTTGTACATCCGCATCTCTTACGTACTTTCTTTGCTTATTGTTTGAGAACGCAGTTTGTTTCCTCTGCTTGCTGGTAACATTCAACTCTCGATGTTTTGGGCATCTCAGGCTTACCACTGCTTCAGAATCATTTTTAGCATTTGTGGCATCTCTTCTGAAAGATCTGCCACTCTCTACTTACTCTAAGACAAATAACCCTACACATCAAGTACCCAAGGAATAGTTTCTGGTTATCACTGGTCAAACAAATGATTTAATGCTTGGTTTATCAGTTTTATTTCATTTATCAAAAAAAAAAAAAAAAAGAAAAAGAAGAAATTTGTATCTATCTAAATTTGTCACCCACAGTCTTGGTTTACCCATGACCCAAATTCTGTCTCCATTTACTAACACTGCTGATGTTTATGGCTCAAAATGCGTGATAAGAAATTAGCAGTAAACCTCCCCCCCTCGAGGACAGAGTCATAAACGACAAATTCAGACCTCCCCTAGTGTAAGAAGAAATTACATCTCAACAAACAAATGCATGGAACAGTTTAAATCAAAAGATTACTGGTCAAAAGGCATCAAGACAAAAGGACAACACTGGTGTCCAAATATTTTGATTTGTACCAATTAAGTAATTTTTAGTTATAAAAGTTTTATTATGATTTTATTATCCATACTACAGTGTTATCCTTTTGATTGTACGCAATAGTAACTTGCAGTAGTTTGTACTACACTGTTTTCCTTTTAACTGATACCTTTTGCCTAGGATTGACGACCACATTCAAGGATATCAATATTTTTGAAAATAATCTTTATTCTGATATTGTTCGTACCAAATTTAACTACCAATTCTCTTAGTTTAATTCCACTCCAACTAAAATGAAGCCGGCCTGATGCCGCAATTAACTGCTGTCAAAAACAGCCTATTTCAAGTGCATTTAAGTACATACCATATACTAAATTCAACATTGATGGATATTCTCACTACTACTTGACATCACCTCCTACCACTTCATATTTGGTGGAGTGCCAAGTCATGCTCGGGCATAAGCTTCAATTTTGCATGAGACAAATGGTTTGAGAGTCTCATTCTGGAGCAGAAGTCAAAAAGCTATTTTGTAAAACAGTAGTGAAAAACACACTGACAGAAAGTGAACTGAGTCACAGTTCAAGTAACCAGAAGTTATTTTATTACTCTAGCCGATACAACATTAGCTACAATGTAAACTGGCAGATAAAACAATATACCGATGAATATTTGCATCAACATGACCACAGAGATAGAGGCATGGACATCTGCTGGGGGGGGGGGGGTCATCAGCTCTATGCTCCTCGGTTGGGGCCTCCTCGCCCTAGGCAAGGAGCTTTGAAAGTTAATGCCTTATAGTCAATAAAAATGATGTTGTACAATTGTTTTATGTAACCCTAACTTAAAGTACCCGTGTAAAAAAAAAAAAAAAAAAAAAAAAAAAAAAAAGTATTATTCTTTGATGGTAATGTATATTCCATAAGTAACCTTTTGTACGTCAACCCCTCACCCCCGGAAATATATCTTTTTGTACCACACACCCCCACCTCTGGGAAAGTGGCAGTGGACATCTATGGCTAGAAGCTTCTGTTTTTTTGTTTTTTTTTATAGTGCTCATGTTGATGTGATTTTGTGCTATTTTCCATATATAATGAGGCATATGAATAGATACCATTTAGACCTTTGCTACAAGTCTTTATGGAATTTAGCTCTCAGGTGGGTAAATGATTAGCATGTCTGTCTCACACACTGAAGGTCTCAGGTTCAATTTCTGGTATCAGTATTAAGTGTGAAAAACTCTTCATTAGGACAAATATCCCTGTGCACATGGCAGCTAACTGAGTACACCCTAAGCTGTGTGATTTGGATGGTGGTATCAATCAGTAATAGGAGTTGTACCCACCCTTATCTGAAAGGAGGGTAGTGAACGGAATAGGAGCCTTCGGGTTGCCTACGACTGTGGTCGGCAATTTACCTTATGTGCTGTGAATCAACAAGTCATTTGCCTGGCCACTGCGATTAAAGTCATATTTTCCTAGCTGTTTCAACCTTGAAATATCTGAAGAACTTTGGACAAGTCTCCAGTGTTTTATACTGATTAGAGGTCTGCTTCCTAGTTTATCTCTCTGAAATGAATTTCTTGACCTGCCCTCTTGTATGATAAGATATTTGATAATAGAGCGTGAGGAAATGATTAAATAAACACTTAATTTTTGGTTGAATGGATAACAGAGCTATCAAGTTCGGATTTTAAGAATGAGTGAGTGACTCCCCCCTATCCCCCCCAAATTCCAAGTGCCAGAAGGAAAATTGGGGGGGGGGGCTTCTAGAGGGGTCTGAAAATCTGGTCAAAAATGCATTTCAGGGCATATCAACTACTGAAATCAAGTGGCGTCCTGAGGTCTATTTTAAAGATGTTTCAAAACACATCTAAGTTGAGATTTTTTTTAAATCAGAAATCTAAACCTATTTAAACATGGAACCAAACCAAGAGACAGACCCGAAAATTGAGAACCATGCAACGTGCACATGAAAGAATAATGCTGGGCCTCACATGGAGAGACCACAAAACAGCACAGTACATCCGAGAAAAGACAAGACTTAGGAACATCATAGAATCCGTTAAAAATCTCAAATGGCGGTGGGCTGGCCATGTTGCAAGAATGGCAGACAATCGATGGACATCACGACTCACAACATGGATCCCCCGAGACCACATGCGCAACCGAGGCCGGCAAAATGCTAGATGGAGAGACGAGCTAGATAAGTTCAGGAAATACTGGCTCCATGACGCCCATGATAGAGAAGTGTGGCAAATCCTGGGGAAGGTCTATGTCCAACAATGGACGTTAAAAGACTGATGATCATGAATAAATCCAACACTTATAAAATGCATGAGAATTCTTCATCAAAATGTGTGTGTCTCATGCAGAATGGAAGATCTGGGGTGATAAAATAGGTTTTTAAGCCATTTTTTTCTCAAATACCTAATCTACGATTTTGGTGGACTTTACTATAACTATAAACCAATTTTCACCTTTATGTGAATTTGTTGTAGGTTCGCTTATCAATTCTGACTAATTGCACTGGACTTGAGAAGAGCTGGCAGAATAAAACTGGTCGGGAAAATTTACTCTGAAAATTCATTGAAAAACTAATACAAGAGATCTGGTTAGTTGCCCAATAGAAACCGTTAGGTGACCAACATCTTTTGGCAGCATGCCATGTTAGGGGTGATCAAACAAAAAATTGGAAGAAGGTGTGAATAATGAATAATTCATTTCCCTCGCCTTTTGTTGGGCAGTGATCACTAAAAAGTCCAAATTTAGAAAAAACAAGTGAATTCTGCCACACACAAACTGAGGAACCAATTTAGCATAAACTTACATTGCTAATTGGACCGCCCTAAAAGACTATTTAAAAAAAGTGTTATTTATAGACAAAATAAGGAATAAATGTTCCACTTTTTTTGCCCTCCATTTCCATTGGGGCTGCCTGTAGAGGCAACACATAGATAGACAGCCAGACCAACTTGAAAACTGGAGAAAGCTATGTTGATGTTGAAAGTTTTGATTGATTGACAGGTTCTAATAAAGGAGTACTAAGTAGTGATTCTATAAAAACTTAGTAATCCAGTATAATAAGTCAGAATGAATCTTCATGAAAATAGGTTTATAGTTAGTGTTTAAGACAAGATAAAACCTCTTTTTAGAAAGGGCAGGGGGTCAAGAGGAGCTGTTGGGTCCCTGATGTTTGTATAATAATGTATAGTAGAAATTGCAGGTGAACTACTTTTCATAATGCATTTTATATGCCCCCTACTAAGGGGTGCCTTTTCTATTGGGAGAAGGGGGGGTTTCAAAATTGCCCTCTCCCCAAGTTTCCATATATTTATATGTGTAGGTATCTTTTACATGCTTGGATAAATGACCAAGTCAGGCTGAGGTCAAAGCAGGTTCAGTGTTTAGAACCCTGAGGTTCTTCAAGATAACACCTCCTTGAAAAAGCCATCTATGCTGATAGATGCTTCACAGAAGACACAGATTTTGAAGATCATTGTGTTTGATATGGTCAAATGATTAATACGCTCTGTCTAATAAACTCATGAGTCAATAAATTCTGAAGAATTAAGAACTACTGGCTTCAGGATAATTCTTCATTCTGAGACACAACATCAACTCTTTCACATACTGAGGTAGAATCAGGATTTAACTACATCAAGGCAAGTACAGAGACTTTCTATTCAGCATAAACACGTACAAACTTACAAATATCTCAGATTCACTCACATTTGCAAAGACACACTCTGAATTATTCCATATCAAACAATTCTATCTTCAAAAGCTTTATTTCAGTAACAAAAGTAACTTTTCATTCTCATCTGTTTTACTGAATATTGCCAGTCTTTTTAATCATAATTGTATGCGCATTAAGACTATTGCGATTAAAAAAAAATCATACAAGATCCAAATTATTAATGTACTTAAGGAATCAGAAATTTGATTAATTGGCTTATGTCTGTTACACTATGGAGCTGTCAGATAATTGGTTACTCTTTAGTCTTCATCTTTATGGTGGTAATACAAATCTCAATGACACGGGTGACTGCTATGTGCAGTTTACCAAATACCATAAAATATAGTGATTGGTGAAAAGATGGGTTGCATGAACACCTATCTAAGCTTAAATCAGTTGATGTGCGTGTTAATTGTAGAAAAAAACTAAACTAAGACCAAAGGATTGCTGCAACTTTAAAGCACAAAACCACAGATTCAGAAACCCATTTTGCAGTCCTCTGCAGCAAGATTGCTCTGAATAGATCTTATTACATTTAACATCAAACAGATTGTTTGTTTTGTACTGAGAAGCTTCACTTCTCTCCACCCTTTGTGGCTCCTTGGATAAACATAATGAACTCATTTCTGTCAGGTGCATTGATCAGAAAGCTAATATGGAAAAAAGGGCTTTAGAATGAAACGCTGAGTTAGGTCTCTAGATTCATGGTCGGGTTGTCAGACTGTATGATTTAGTTGCAGAGGAAGCAAAGTATCGTAGTTCCTGCACGCCAGCTTTTTTCATAAAGACAGAAATACTCCTAAGGATGTTTCCCCAAAAGAAGCACGCTAAAAAAAGGAGGAGGCCTGACCAAACACTTACGGATAACTTAGAAGATAATGACGCGTGTCAGTATACTCCGTCAGAGCTTCACAGCCTCTTAACTAATTTTTCAGGTTAGGGGGAAGCCTGTACTTGAAAGTGGCTTAAGCCACAGCTAATCAAACATTATGGAGATTATTGATGATTCTCATGATTAGGCAGACATTGTGAGCTTCAAAGATTCTCGGTACAAGGTACTCCAGAATCAATGAGCTCAGAACTAGGGTTGAACAAAGAATAGAGCTATTATATGTATTATGTAAATGTATTGCTAGTGATTTTACTATAGAAATGCATTGAAGATACAATAGAAAGGAGCTGTCAGTGGTGAGGAATTGATGCAAGCATTACTGACAGAAATGTGTTATCTAAATGTATTGCTTATGATTTCCTTGTAGAAATGCATTGAAAATCAGGAAATAGTAATTATAAGTGATCAGGAATAGGAAATGCTACTGACAGAATAGGGCAATGATATGTATATATTTTCATTTCTCTCTGTTCAATCTAAAAATAAAAAAAAATTATGCCTTATCTATACTTTCTTGGAAGCCACCTTTGCCACCCATTATACTCAATGTCAAGTCATTTCCTTTGGATTGAATTAATGTTATAATTGTTTGCACATGAATAAAAAAATGAATGAAAAAAATAAAATTACCGTCCAATTTGCTTTTTTCCTTAAAAGGGAAGAAAAACGTTTCCCCTCACTTTTGACCCCCTAAATGGGAAAAAAATATTTCCTCTTGCTTTTGACTCGACATCAGGTCAAAGCAAAGCCTGAAGGGAAATATAGGCCCCATCTTGAACTGTTCTTCAAGTATTTTAATCATCACCATCATCATTATCAGTCTTTTAACGTCCGTCATCAGACATAGACCTTCCCGAAGATTCACTGCACCTCTCTATCATGGACATTGTATTCTGCTGGTTTCAGTTACTCATGTGATCTCTGGGGATCTATGTTGTGAATTGTTATGCCCATCGGTAGTCTGCCATTCTTGCAACATAACCAGCCCATTACCATTTGAGTTTTCTATAGGATTATATGACATTTTGGACTCCTATTTTTTCCTTAATATATCGTGATGTCCTGTGATCTCTCCTTATGAGGTTGAGGATGATTCTTTCATGTGCACGTTACATGCAGTTTGTGGGTCAGTTCCATGTTTCTGATCCATAGGTGACTATCGGAAGGATGCATTGTTTGTATTCGTTATTTGCCTCTACCAGGGGGAGTAGCCCCCACCCTTCAATATAGGCCCATGCCAACTTGTTGGGTGGCTGAAAGGGGTAACAGCTCATAGAATGGACTCAGTGAATTCAAACTCCAGCTGCAGTTTGCATTTGCTTTACACTAGTGTCTTTGGGAAATGCATGAATCCATCCCTCCTCCAAGCTATTGATGAAATAGCACAGGGTGAAGTAAGTGATGCCACTTCGGGTGTTTGTCGTCTCTATGTGTGTTTCACATATTGCAAATGGGAACTGTTGTAAGTAGTAATGTGATTGTGAAGCCTAAACAGGGACAGCTGAAGCCATAGCTAGCTTAAGGGTACTACTCACTCATGCTTACTGGCCGACCTGCCCGCATCTGGCCTAAAAGACATGTATCATCATCATCATCATCATCATCATCATCATCATCAGTCTTTAAACGTTCATCGTTGGATATTATGTTGTTCTTAATCTCAGGTCACCTCACCATTAGACCTCCTTTGACTCCTGCAACTAATATTGTCGAACTCCTAGAGAGTTGACTTTATTATTGCAATTATTTGGACAGTATATTCAGAGAGGGGAAAAAGAAAGAGTATGACATCATGTGGTGTCAACTTGCAACCAGAAAGAGAAAGAAAGGAAGAGAAATGAAAATGGAATTTTTACGACATCCTCAGAGAATTTATTCATCCTGATCACACATTCTTTTTTTTTTGTTTTGACAACGCTTTCTTTGGCAAGTTATTTTTTACCTGGCCTCATATTCGTATCCAAGCCTCAGACAGAGTGGAATTGGACTCTGAAGCAGCTGGTCTTGTCTCTCTTAAAAACAAGCCGAGTTCATTCATTGTAGTAATTATGTGCTTCTGAATAACACTGGGTAAAAATTCACTTTGGGAAGGTACCAAATTATATGTAGGAGAAAGTAAACAGTTACCAAACTGACGTAATAATGTCAAGTGACCACAAAATCTGTCTGTTAAGAGAAGTCTTCCTTAGTTTTAAGAGCCTGTAATTATTTGTCTGCTGTGAATTGTATGCTGAGATAGAAAACTGTTTTGGTTTGTATTGTAACTGAAATTGAAAAACAGAATAATTATGTTTATGGTACAAGCAATGTTTTGGCAAAAATTTTATGAAAATTCAGTTTTATATAGCAAAAAATAGACCTAAGGAATTCCGCAGAGATGGTGTAGTATTATCAGAGAATCATTGAAAAAAAGTCATTGCTCCAAATGGGTCATATTCTGGTTAAAATGTTCACTGTTTTTGTTGATTATACCATCCATCTTACTAATCAAAAAACATTCTTTCCTATGAAGCAACACAATTAAAAGAACCTTACATAATATTGATTCTTACAATGGCTTCCTATTCTTTTGGATAGTGTATCCCACTTGCACTTCAACCACTATGCTACTCTCACATCCCATGTAATCTCAATTGTAAAATTTTATCAACTCCAAATCTTTTACATAAGAGATAGAGATGAAATGAAAGGATAGCTTAAATGTAACTAGACAAGACAGATCGGTTTGTTAGAATGTTTTCTTTTTGGCAAAGCACAAAATGTTATCTTCCAGCTTTTCGGTACCTGATATCTGATGACTGATTTGATAGCTGATTAGGATTCTGTCCTTATTCTTAGTGTAATGACAGGAGTGTTGATTGCAAAGCCTCAACCTATTTCCAAATTTAGTCTTTAACACTTTCATAATACTACGTGACTTCCAGTACAATTTCTCAGGAGTGCCTACTGAACTTAGGTCATATCATCTATTGGACACAGACTTTGATTATGTTCAAATGAAGATATTAGAAACAGTCAACCGAAACTGTCAACATAGGTTTCTTCAGTTTTTAAGGTGGTCTGGCAGGCTATGCATATATTGCATACAGGCTGTACCAACAGAGCGAGAGGGCTGCCCCCATTGCTATCCAGCACCCCCAAGTGGGCAGCAGCACCCTCTTGAGGAATTAATGAATTAGACCATATAATTTTAAAACTTGGTTCTTCTTTTGAACGCAACATTTCAGCCATTATACCCTCTGGCCCTCTTCAGGTAGGTGTCTTGAATGGGCAGGATTTGAATATTGCAACAAGGGGCCCCCTTTAGATGTCCTCATTCTGCTGTCCATTTTCAGGTTGGAGACATTCTGCTCCTACCCCTGAAAAGGGGACCTCTTGTTGCAACATTCCAAATGTTGCCCATTCAAGGTGGACCTTAAGTCGGCATTTGGGTATGGTTCACTATTGGAGATGATGCAACCACCGAAAGCAAACAGAACAATATAAAAATGATTCGTTTGTTGTGTGAAAAGTCGAATCATTAATCACCATAAGCCAAAATAGAGCACTTTAAACACAGTTTCTATTTTAATGTTATTCATATGTTCTGACATATATATCTACCTATCTATCTGAGTAATTATATATCCGGATTTCACCCCTCTCTATGTTCACAGTAGAAACTTTAAATTTTGCACACACACACACACACACACGCTCCCCTTGATGAGTAAGGAAAACATTTTTATTTTTTTGGAAATACCATTCTAAATAGGTTGTTAGTGGGGGGTCCAATTTGCTATGTGAGTTCATGCTAAATCACTTCCTTACTTAGTGTCCAGCTGTGTTCATTTTTAGTGATCATTACCCAACAAAAGGCGAGGGAAGTAGCTAATTCATTAATCACCCTTTTTTTTTTCTCAAATCTTTTAATTGATCACCCCCAACACAGCAGGCTGCCAAAAGATGTTGGTCGCATGACAGTTTCTTTTGATTGACTAACCAGACCTGTTTAAAAATGATTTGCTTTTTGTTCAAAGATCTTAATGTATCTACTTTTGAATTATATCAATATCTATTATCTGTCTGATTGAAATCACTTGGATTGTTCTCCTCAAGGTCATTTATTTATAGATCTAATGATGATTATAACTACAGAGGAAGTCAGTAGTTGGTTGAAAAATCCCTAGTGTAAACCAAAAACAGTCAGAGAAATTAGAAGAAAAAAAAATAATATAAACATTGTAAGGGAAATAATGAGTCACAATCACCCAACCCAGTGCGTTGGGTTTATGAAATTCTACTGAACTTTAAATTTTGCTGAGGGTGTTGATGAAATATTATATTCCAGTTTATAGGCGTATGATTGATGTTTATGCAAAAAGTTTGTTTAAAGATACCATGAATATGAAATTAATGGAAATTCAGAAAGAAAATTGAGGAAAGGCTAATCAATGAAAGTTACTTTTTTTACCATTTGTGGCATCAGAATTTTCCAAAAAAAGCCTGAATGTTGCTGAACACAAACTAAAAGACAAATTCAGCATAAAATTAGATTGTAAATTGAAACTCCTAAAAAAAAAAAATAACACATTCTGGAGTAGAAAAAAATGAGGTTTTCCCTACTCCTTGAAGTGAGTGTGTTTGTGTTCAAAATTTCAAGTTTTTCCTTGAACGTGCTAAGTCTGGATATATACAAAATGTCTAAAAACTTGAATAAACTAAATCCAGGAACAGTGTTCAAACCAATCTGTTGTGGGTAGCAGTGAATAATTTTCATCCCATTAGTATTTTCGTTTTTTTCAAACTTCTCCGTCTCTTGAGTGTATATCACTTGTATGATATACTGTGTATGCGTATGTATGCGTGTGTACATACACCCTTTGATATAACTGCTTGTCAACACATTTCAAAAACTAAAAGTTGTAAACTTTCTACGATACACATACACACCCACAAAGGTTTTTGATTACAATCTCTCTCAATTACCAAAATGCTTAGAATATAAAATATAATTTCAAAACACATACATAGGCAAATTGCCTATATCAGTTTCATTGAATTTTACAAATAGCATGGTGCCTCCAAATCAATGAATGTTTTTTTACTCTATGTATTCATTGATTAACTAAATTGCACAGATATTGTTATGTATGATGTCTACTTGAAAATTTCGGCCATTGTTTCTAAGGCAACAGTGCAATTGAAAATAAAAAAAGCTGTTAACCATTTTCAAATGGCCTGAACTGAAGGTTGCATGAAAATGAGTAATATCAGTATGAATGTAAAAACTAGTCAAATTCTATAAGGATAATGTGTTGCAATATTTCATCCAATAATATTAATAAAAATGATCTTCAGAATTGGTTATACAGCTCTGGTGTAACTTGGCATCTAATCCAAAGGATCTTAGCGTGCATGTGTGAACACATACATTCCCCTGGAATTTTTCAGTCAGCAGCAAGCTGCCATTGAGTGAGCTTGTGTACTGTGTGACCCAGCAGGACATTCTTGAACTTTTTTTGCAGGATTTTTTGACTGAATATCGCATTACCGAGGGCTGTAGAATCTCTAAACATTCCCTGTCAGTCCAGATTTGGCTCCCTGCAACTTTTGAGATTTCAGACCATGGACAAGATCAAGGAGAACATGACAAAGGCAGCTGATTGCTGTCTTGGAAGAGGACTAAACAGTTTCACTGTTGTGAAAAGTAGAAGGATCACCTAGATAAGTGTGTGAGGTCTCAAGGGGAGTACTTTAGAATGGACTAAGGCGCCATTGCCCTATAGAGACTATTTTTTTGTTAACCCTTTCAAGCCGGAAGCGCACATGTGTACACTTCAAATTTTGCTGCCATTTTAAATATGGTAGTAATTTTAAATACGTATGGTCACATGATGATTAAAATTGTATAATTTTGCCAAAAATAAAATCTGTATCTTTTAACTTTCAGAATGATGTATAACTTCCCATCGTTTCTTGGAAAATGAAAAAGCCTTAATCAGTTCATGCTTTAGTACCTTTACGGGAGAATTGTGACTTGTCAAGTCATCAGTTGAAAGGACAACACAAGTGTGAATATTTCAACTGAATTTGTACTAAGTAACCTTATTTAGTTTTTTTTTTTTTTTGTACATTGTGAATGAAGAAAAGATTTATTTCATCATAAAAGTATGATTTTGAAAAATTCAGATTAATTACTCTATTCTTCTTATGACATATCGTACAAAATGAAAAATACAATCACCATAAAACTCTCATTCATTTGAATTGAAAAAAATACTGATATAAATTACTTAATCAGTGTAAATTCAGTCGAAATATTCGTACTACAATGAACTGATACCTTTTGACTGGACACAATGGTTACTTCTGACTGATGCCTTTTGACCTGGATTAAAATGAAAAACAGGCCTATATGAGTTGATATCAAATGGCAAGATATTTTTTTTCTGGACCTTCTACATGCTCTCTCTCCCTTGAACTAAGAAATTTACTCGTTCACAGAAAATGTATTTTCCCACCAAGTAAAAAAAAATTTTTTTGAAAATTGGTCATTTCCTTATCTCCTAATTTTCATCTTTTCCCTTAGCTGCCCCCGTCAAGTTTTCAGCACCCCTCCTAAAAACATTTAATTCTCACGCTAAGCACTTCATGTTTCACCATGTTTGTTTAATTTAATTTTCACATAGGTCTTTGTTCTTGCTGTTGGCAACATAAATTACTCATAGACAAATGTCATCAATTAAATAAAAAAAAAAGGGCAAAAAACAAAATATTTATGACAGGTCTGGTTAATCACTCAGTAGAAACTGTTATGTGATCAATATCTTTAGCTGGCATGCCATGTTTGGGGTGATCAATCAAAAAAAATGTTCGTGCTTATTAGAAGGGTATATAACCAATGCATCCACATGATGGTCACCTATGGAGCTGAAACATGGAACCTGACCTAAAGTTTGACCCTCAAACTGAGAACCATGCAATGTGCACAAGTGAGAATCTTGCTCAGCACAAGATACAAAAGACAGCTTAATATAGCAGAGGAAAAACAGGAGTCTGAAGTTTGATAGAATCCATAAGAAAACATATATGACAATGGGATGATCATGTTGTGAGATAGACAGACAACCACTGAACATCATGAATCACAAAGTGTATTCCCAAAGATCATATGTGAAACTGGGGCCAACAAAATATAAGATGGCATGACAAACTGGATAAATTCTGATGGTACTGGCTCCATGACACCCACAATAGAAAGGTCTGCTAAATCTCAGAGGAATTCTATGTCAAACAATAGATGCTAAAAGGCTGATGATGATGAAAATGATGATGATCACTAAAAAAAGTTTAAATTTTCACAGAACAAGTGTGAATGTCCATGGATAAAAACTTACAGATCAATTTAGCATTAACTAACATTGTAAAATGAACCTCCCTCTAAAAATATATTTAGATGGGGGGAAGGTTCAAAAAAATGTTTTTTTTTCTTGCCTTGATAATGTGTAAATGTTTGAATTTTCAGCCTTTTAGCTCAATTGGTACTGCCTGTTCGTGCGACATAGAGATAGATAGTTAGCAAGTGAGCCAAACCAACTTGAAAACTGAAGAAACCTATGTTGACAGTTTTAGTGGACAAGTCTCTAACAGACCTGAAAATTAATAAAAATAATGGTTAACACTGCTTTATTAATGGAAGAAAAAATACATCACTGCTGCCAGAGTGAAAAAAGAAAATAACTACAGAGAGTCAGGGAATGAAGAATGGGTTTAAAGGTTATATGTGATCTGCAACACAGGTACAACCACAGCAACTCATTCATTAGGCTACATAAGGACTCTGAACCGTTTCAGCTTCAAAAAGGAGTAAGACAAGGTGATACCAGCTCACCCAAACTCTTTACAGCCTGCCTTGAGATGATCTTCTGAAACATGAACTGGGAAAATAGAGGAATCAAAATAGATGGCGAATACTTGAGCAACATTAGATTTGCAGACAACATCGTCCTTTTCGTAGGGAACCTACACAACCTCCAACTAATGCTAGATGATCTAAACAAAACAAGCAAAAAAGTCGGCCTACACATGAACTTCAGTAAAACGAAAATCATGTGCAATAATCATGTTGAGAATAAGAACATAACTGTCAAGATAGAAGATGCAAAACTCGGCAAGGTAGACCACTACATCTACCTAGGACAACGAATCTCCATGAGACCCTCAAAAGAGGAGGAAATCAAGCGAAATGGCAAGCCTTCGGCAGAGCAAGCTCAACTTTCAAAAACCAGATGATCCCAATAATCCTAAAAAGAAGAGCATACAAACAATGCATTCTCCCGACAATCACTTATGGAGCTGAAAGATGGAACCTAACCAAGAGACAGACCTACAAACTGAGAAGTATGCAATGTGCGCATGAAAGAATCATGCTCAACCTTACATGGAGAGATCACAAGACAGCACAGTATATAAGGAAGAAAACGGGTGTCCGTGACATCATAGAAACTATTAAAAAACTCAAATGGCAATGGGCAGGCCATATTGCAAGAATGAAAGACAACTGATGGACATCATGTCTCACAATATAGATCCCCAAAGATCACATAAGAAATCGAGGCCGACAGAACACAAGATGGAGAGATGAAGTGGACAGATTCAGGAAATACTGGCTCCGCTACTCCTATGATAGAGAAATGTGGCAAATCCTGAGGAAGGTCTATGTCCAACGATGGACGTTTAAAAGACTGATGATGATGATGATCTTCTGTTAGCAGTAGAGTTTTCATAGCTCAGTGAGTTAAATATGTTGATATGTTTAACGAGGCTTTCCTGAGACAAGAGAGAATTTCTTCAAGAACTCACCTGTATTTGCGATCTGTGCTGTTTCCTCACCTCTGTATACTGACAGACTGAGTTAATGGAAATGAAAAAAAACAACTAAAAATCAAGATGAAAGAAAAAACTTGTCAAAATTGATAAACAAGAAAAAGAACAGACTTCATTTGAAAACCAGTGATGTCGTATATTCAGTTTTTGGCAGTAGTTGTTTCTATAATAAAATATATTAATACTAATAAAAATATTTGTTTCCAATTGATTTTTGTGTTGATCTCCTATTGAAATGCCTGAAACAAAAGTAATCATTGTATTAATAAATAAAAGGAAAAATATTACCCAAAATATAATATAATCAATTGACAAAGGAAAAAGTTATATATATATATAAAAAGTAGGTTGTGGATTCGTTACACAAACTGGCTCATGTTTCAGCCCTCTCTGGGCCCCTTCAGGCGAATGATTGTCTATGTTTTTTTTTGGTCTATTTATTGGGAATTTGGTGAGAATGTTGTGAGTATGGTAGTGGGTGGTATGGGGATATTCATTTTGTCAAAGGGGTTTGACCTCCATATAGGGGTCATTCCTGAAAGGATGCTTAGTAGTGGTTTGGGAGTAATATAAATATATATATAGATATATATATATGAAGTGATCTCCTGTCATTACACGGACAATGTATCACTAAACCTAGACAATGTAAATAGAATAGACAATTGAAGAAAATGGGGCTGCTGCAGGAAATCAAAACTATCACCGATAAGGTAGCAGCTACAATGTAGCTATCCCTTAACCAATTGAAAAATATCACCTACTACCCAGGAACAAAAATCATGTTGCACCCTGTCAGCAGTTACACTTGTGTACTTACAAGACAAAATAGTGCAATCAAATATAGTGAAAGCCACACAAACCAATGTGGTCACTCACTTGACAAAAGTGCTCAACTGGAACACAGAATGTTGTTATATCGCAACATGTAAAAAATGCAAGGTCCAATATATAGGTAACTTCTCACCTGCTTCAGTACCACTTCATGGAGCACTTATGCTATATTGAGTTGAACTCAGAAACAACTGGAAGACATTTTGCTTGGACAAGCCATGGCATGTCTGACATAAGTAGAGCGTGTTTGTCCCAATATTGAACACATGACACCTGAAGTGGATTCAAGCATGCAATTTGGAGCTAAAGGGCTCGAATAGGATTGTGCATTGCACAATAACACTGTTTCTTCTTTTAAACCTTTTGTTTGACAATGTTATTTCCTTTAACAACATTCATTGCAAGAAATCTTTGCATTCATTTCAAGAATATGTTAACTCAAAACTAGATCCCATTGTTTCAAAACTCCTGGAGAGACCAGCATAAATGGTGGGATATATATATAATCAAAACCTAGTCAGAAATACCAACCAATCTGGTTGACATGTTCCTAGATTTATTCATAATACAATACAAAACCATTAAATTTCCACACAAATATGCAATTCTGTTCAATTTTCTTTGTCTTATTTGTATCAATACTCACCTTCTTATTTATTCTTGAAGGTGACAAGAATTCATTTGTAATTGTTTGATGCCAGCCGTACTTCTGTGTTTCACACTTTTTCTTCCTCTAACTCTTCAATTTTTGAACTGCTTCATTCTGCTCATGAACACAGTGGAACTCTCAAATGAATAGGATGGAAAAAATTGGTGAATTGAATGGGAGAAAATTGAAAATTTACTCAAAAGTTCTTAGGAAGTAGCTTTCATGTTAATTAAATCCCCTTGATTTGACCTTGAAATTTTTTATATGAATTCAAGAGTCAACTTTTGTGTATTCACTGTGAGTTGATTACAATGTTTCCATTCATTATTATCATATTTATTATGACTACATGACATACCTTTGCAATCAGTGCACAATCAACAAAGGAATAAAGTTTTTAATTAGTAAAATCCAAATTGCTGGCTCAGACAATATGAAAAGAATTAGGAAGGAGGCATGTCACATGCATGTGCAATTGAGTGGCGTAAGAAATTTGGTGACAGTTGAGAGCATAGTTTGCTTCAAGTTGTGTGTGTGTGTGTGTGTACACAGATTTTGCAACCAGTGCACAAAGGAAATTGATGTGCACACAAAAAATTAAAATTCTGTAGATAGTTTACAGAGTCTTTATTGAAAAATATTGATCTACTATGTCAAATTCAAAAGTGCATACAAACCTCTGTCACTGTGAAGAATTTGCACAACATGAGATTTTTTTGCACTCTAGAGGGAACTTTGGTCAAGAGAATATTGTGGACATCTATGCGCGTCAAGAACCGTCTTTTTATTGATGGAGAATATTTCTGCAACCATCCAGGTGCATAGTCATTGACCATTTCCAATGATTTGTTCAATTTTTCAAGAAAACATTCTCTGTGTGTTGGCATCCACAGCATTCATCATCTTCAGAATCCTCTCGACCTTCACAAAATCTCCTGTTTTACTCAGAAAGATATGCATGCAACATGCATTCTTACCCATAAACTTGAATTGGCATACAAGGAGATTTGGTAGCCATTTTGTTCAATTTCACCAGAGATTTTATATTGATGCCTTGCTCAAATTTTGAACAGACTATTTTTATGACACATCAGAAAAACACGTCTACTTCAAGTGATGCCTAATAGTGAACTGAAGATGTGAATGGTTTGAAACTTGAAAGGATTATTCTTGCTTGACCAGTGGTTACTGTGTATCAATTGGTTCACTTTTCATAAACCCAGTCATGTTATTTGATCATCACATCGTGTATATACATCTCTCATTTTTTAAAAATATATTATAAATGTGTATATAGGTATGCAGTAACATAACAGTTATCTGCAGAAAAAATGGATTTGGCAAACAGAGTTCAAATTCTAGCTCGGGTAGTTGGTGTTCAATTTACACTAATGTCAATGGAAAAGGCATGAATGCACCTCTTTGTGCACTCTGTTCCACTGCCACATATCGCTACAAAAGGTCATCTCACTAGCGTGCCATGATGGAAAGAGATTGTGCAAACCTCTCTCCCATAACTACCTCCCTGCATAGGCAGTTGTAACAAAAAGCTATTTAATTCATTGTCATTCCACATAGAGGTCCTTTTATATACCTGCGCTTATCGATATTGATATTTACTGAAAATATATATGTATATGTATATATGCATGTAGACATGCTAATACAAGGTGCTACCCAAAAGTTTAGGGAACAAGTTGCAAAATGGCTTCCTCAAAGTAAGTAAAAAATTGATTGAAAATATGATTTATTTATTTCCTGATGGAGCAATTCTGAGACATATGTACAATGTTTGACTTGATGCAGGGGAACACATGGTAACTCAGTTTATAAATGGATTGATCAATTTGTTCAATTTCTACATACTTTTGAGTAGCCCCCCCCCATACATACATTCGTACTTTCCATCTATCTATACATATATATGATGTAAGACCAATAAGCCTGTAGCATCTGTAGTTATTAGCTTGATTTTGATCAGTAATTTTTACTATGTAATGGTATAATGTTCAATCTATGATGGTAGAACCCTTGTTTGAAGGCGTGTAATAGAGAATAAAAATGGTGCACAAATAAAAACAATTCAACAATTTAATTCGTTTGAGAGAATAACGAAACAAAACGGGTTTTTCTTAAATGAGGAGACAATTACAGAGACTTCAGTTATTTTAAGGCTAAGAGGAGTTATCTTGATTTTATGTGTGTATAATAGGATTCTACCCCATGTGATCAATTTTCATCACTGAATTAAGTATATGTATCAACGAGGAAGGGGATTATTTTGAAACATAAATATCTTTTGTGTAAAATGAATGCCTTTTTCATCATTAGCCGACTGATATATATCTTTACCTACGTAGCTATGTTTAGTGCTACCAATTGCTTTTGAGTAGAATCAGCACCACCGATTACTGTATGTGATATGCATATATCATGCCAAATTGGTGAAACTGCCCAGTTGACAAAAATTTAACTTTTTTTTACAAAAAATGAATGCGTGGTTTTAACATTTTCTTTCCAAAAATGAATAATCGGTTTTAACCTCTTTTCAAAAAATAAATAGATACATGGCTTCAACTTTTTTTTTATCAAAAATGAATAAATGTGTGGTTTTAACATTTAAAAAAAAATGAATTTGTGGTTTTAATTTTTTTTCTTTAAATAAATGAATTTGTGTTTTGTGTTTTTTTTCTTAATAAATAAATAAGTGGTCTTAACTTTTCTTTCAAAAAATAAATGAATGTGTGGTTTCAACATTTTTTTTGAAAAATGAATAAATGCATGGTTTTAATTCTTTTTACGATAAAAAAACAAATACATATATTTGATTTGATCAAAAGTTCATTCAACCAAAACAAAGATATAAAAACTTATTTTTTTTATACAATGAAAAGTTTGTGAAATCAAACTTCTATACAAAAAATGAATAAATACACAGTTTTGATTTGATCTAAAATTTATTCAATCAAAACAAAGACACAAAAGAACCATTTTTTACAATCAAAAGTTTATGTAATCAGAATAAAATGGAAGTTTTTTTTACGAAAAAATGAATAAATTTCATCAATTGATCAATTTCACTGATTTGGCGTAATGTATATGAAGATGTATTTTCTGTTTTTATGTCAACAATATTTGTGCACTTACATAAATGAGAGACAAAAATATGTGTTTTGTGTCCAGGAATACCTTGAATAATGTGGGTTTGGATGTAGTAAGGTGTTGAGGTGTTTCTGTGCAAATAAATGTAACTAAGTTTGAGCCAAAAAAACAATAATTGAGACCTTGAACTGGACAGTTTTGAACAGTACAGAAAATTTTGGAACAAATTATCCACATTAATCGATGTATTTCTCAATATGTTTTGTGTGTGTGTGAGTTCTTTTTATTGTCCTGAATGATTCATACCAATGTCTCAACGAAATCATTAACCTTATTTTCATAACCTACAGATAGTGCACACCTGCATACTAATTAAACAAACTGATATGATCACAAAATAACAACCTTAATTGATTCATGCTAGAAGCCGTTAACTTTATCTTAATTATGCATTCTGCATGATTTGTGTACTCTAGAATCTTGGCCACAATCTCCCACAGTAAAGTGAGATATGAATTTAACAAGTTCAGCAACTTTGGCCATCTTTCCTCTCCTTATCTGCAATGGTCTAGATTAGACAGTATCATAGTAGAATTGTCAAACTCCTGTCCAAGCTAGAGTTGACTTTGTTTCAAAGCCCCTAACCCCACCCTCTAACAAGATCAACACTCACCGAATTCAAGGGAGTGAACTCATCATTATTTGTCTATCACGTCGAGTTGAACCAAATCTACTTATAAATTCATCATCATCAGTCTTTTAACATCTGTCGTTGGACAAAGACATTCCTCAGGATCTGCCACATTTCTCTATCATGGGTGTTGCGGATTTTCTTAATTCGTCTAGTCCATCTCTCCATCTTGTATTCTGTCAGCTTCGGTTTTGCATGTGATCTCTGGGGATCCATGTTGTGAGTCATGTTGTCCATCAGTTGTCTGCCATTCTTGCAACATGGCCTGCCCATTGCAATAAAATTAACATCTCCCTATGGTGGTTTGAAGTCATGACCATGTGATTGGAAGGTGGCTTCTTGCCAACTGAGCTAATCTGGTAAGTCTTGCATACCTACCATCTCAATCATTATATATGCAATACAAAAATAGCAGTCATCCTCTTCAGTCAGAATAGAAGTAGGAGTGGAGTTTGACTTTGCAGCAGCCAAGCTTGTTTCTCATTGGAATTCTACTTTAGAATGATTGACTGAAGGTCAATCTCTAAAAAAGGATTTACTCATGACCTACTTTTTGTCAACACCAAAACTACCAATTCATAACTGCTTTACTAGAAAGGAAAACAAAAACAAAAACAAAAAAGACTTCAAGTACTTGGATAATTTTTTCATTGTGAAGCACACCACCAGAAAAGGTTTGCAAAGAGTTTAAATACTAGGTATGTACATCAACCAAATTTTCCTTATTTTGACTTATTTTTATTTCATTTACTACAGATAGAAAAAATTGGTTGGTTCTGTAGTTGAGCATCCCAAATTATCACCATTATTGTTAGCCATGAAGCTTGACGTCCAAAATATGAAAATTTGATGAAGAAAAGTCCATTCTGCTTTCTGGAAAAACAAAAAAGTTTATGAAATTTGAATTATGTTTTATTACAAAAGATATTGGTTGTTAACTCTTGAAACCTTTTGTGATAACTTGGTTTATTACTGTACAAGCTTGACATCCAAAATTCAAAAATTTGAAGAAATTTAAAAAAAAAAATGTCTATTCTGCTTTGGAAAAAAAAAAAAAAAGTTTATAAAATTTGAATTATGTTTCATTATGAAGGATATTAGTCGCTAACACTTGAAACTTTTTTCTTAGCATTGACCAGAAATGCTTGATGGTTCGGGAGTAAACATGAGTCCCTGGCTCTAGAAGATAACGCAAATGATTTATGGTTACATATCCATCAGGTTGCTGACATGATAATTTTGGATGCTAAACTATGAGATAACTTGGTCTATTACATACAGTACAAGGTCAGAATGGAGTAAGAAGATCATTATTTATACAACAATAGAAAAGAAGAATAGCATCCAAAATTGAATTGAAAAAACTAAAAAGATTTGATTTTAATTTTTTTTTTCTTTTTTAAAGTTTATAAAATTCATATCATGTTTCATTACAAAAGACATTGTTCGTTAACACTTGAAAGTACCATCTGTAATGCTCTGCCCTCCATCTGGAGGAAATGAGTCATTTCACCATCTCTGTTCAATTTCCTTGCGAATCAAGCAAATTCCTGCCTCTCCCACTTGTGACCTTTGCCTTTCTTCCAGCATGGGGCTAGAAAACCCCCAATGGCCCTTGTATGAACCATGGATATCCATTGCTACTTTTTCTGGGGGAAAGGGGGGATTATATATTTCCGGAGGAGGGGGCAAAGGATATATCTGGAATATATCTATATCTGAACACCAATGCCTGGCTCAAGAAAATTACTCGAATAATTGATGGTCAGAAGTCCATAACTTTCTGATTATCATCATTATCAGCCTTTGAGAGTCCATTGTTAGATATAGATCTTCCCTGAGATTCACCAGACCTGTGGACAATGATAAACTCTGAGATCGCCTTGGTTTAGTATGGTACAGGGTCAGAAAATTAGTTTACTATCTACATTACTATACAATCCCAGAAAACTCTCCGGAATTTTTTGAAAACTAAGAGAAATTGATTTTGATTTAGAAAAAAAAAACAACTTTTTTTTCAAGTTTATAAAATACAAATCCCATTTTATTACAGAAGATGCTGTTTGCTAACACTTGAAAGTATCATCTGTAATGTCTTCCCACTACTAAAAGTAAATGTGTTTAGGGTGAGGGTTACAGTCAAAATTGAAGACACAGCCATAAACTACTAATTCAGACCTCCAGCGGTGTTAGAAAAAATTTTTCAAGAGTAGCAGACGCATGGAACTGACTGAGTGAAAAGATAGTCATATCTAAGATTATTAATAGTTTAAAAAATGACTATCATTCTAATATCGGTCATACTAAATTCAACCACCAATTTCCTTATTAGTTTAATTCCATCCCAAGTAAGATGAAGCTGGTTTAATGACTCAGTTAACTGCTGTCATAAAAAGCCTATTTAAAGTACATTCAAGTAAATATGTCCATCTGGTTATAGACATGATAATTTAAGACACTTAAGTATGAAATTGCCAAAAACACAGGGTCACATCACAGGGAAATATAATGTCTTTTTTTTTGTTTTTTTTCTACGTATAAATCATGAGATACCAATTAGAAATGTTTTTGGAAAATGGTGAAAATATCCTAGCTTGAAACAAAATAACCACTTTCGTTTTGAACCATATGAGATCCCCACCTTTCCAGTGACCAGTTCGTAAGTTACATAAACAGTACATTACTGACTAGTATAGGGAAGATTCCTTTCCCGGAGTAAATATTTTGAAATGAATGTCACCCCAAAATGTTCATTCTTCAGTCCTTCTCTATAACCATTGAGTTATATTCTACAAGTGTATTTATTTATGGCTTATTTAGCTATCTTTAAATGCGGACAGGATGTTTAGAAAAAAAGATAACACATTAGACACTTTCCTGCTTCTAGAGGATAATTCTTGCATATGTTGGGTATTTCCTGACCCAGAACCCTTTTCAGACCTGAACATCCGCCAATTAAGTGCACTAGATTATATTCTTAGAATGGTTCTTATTACCTACTGTCACATAATAGACTTTTCTTTCTTCTATCTTAGGGTTGTATTTCCTTTTCTGACAGCTGTTCAAGTATATTTTCATTCTTGCTGGATCCAAACAAACAGCATCAAAAAAATCTGTATCAATTAGAATCTGTCAACATAGGTTTCTTCATTTTTTCAAACTGGTCTTTCTGAGCTGGCTCTGTATGAATGTATCATATGTACTGAGTGCACCAATAGAGCTAGGGGTCTGAAAATTCAAACATTTACTCTTTATTTTGTCTAGAAAAAATTTTTTTTTTTCTTTTTTCAACAGCCCCCCCCGGTTTTTGGTGGGATTTCACTTTGCTATGTAAGTTTATGCTAAATTGGTCCTTTAGTTGAAGACTGGCAATATTCATGCTTGTTTTATTTTAATTCAGACTTTTTTTTGATCACTGCCCAACAAAATATGAGAGAAGTAACTTATTCATTGATCTTATCAGTAAATCATTCATTGGTCTTTGCCAAAGTATATATCTGTGCCTCGCATTAGTGAATCACCATATCTGGTGCATGTATCCAGAACCAATAATTGAAAAAAAATATCTTCAAAAATAGATCTTTCATCTAAAATCATCTTTTAAATCATACCAGTATGAGATTTAGACATTGTCGGTCCAAAATGACCATAGAGAAGCAATTGGCTGGTTGGTCAGGCTATTTGTTGGGTTACAGTGATTCGATTGTGGAAACTGTAGCTACAGTTTGTATACTTGTCATATTTACTGCTGAGAAGCCAAGTTTTTGTACTGAGAACAATCCATCCTTTTCAAACTCAAGGCTGTGGTCAGGTCTTTTTCTCAAGTGTCCCGAAAAGAGAAATGGAAATTTTTTATGTTGACCATGATTCATTTCTGATGAAATAGTAGTTACAGTGGACATGGCCTTGATTTCTGGCTTCTGGACTTGGACTCAGCAAGTAAAAACCACTTGACCTATCAACTAGTATAGATAAGTCCTGCTTGTAACTTTCTCCTCTATAACCTGCTGCCATGTTCAGACCACCAAGTAGCCAGTACTGTCCACTTGCTACTTTTATAATAATAGTAATATTCATCATGTATGACAAGGTCGGACTATTTTTTTTGTTTATGTGTTTATTTGGTCATAACTTTTAGTCCGTGTACCCTCCGGATTTCATTGGCTGTTCCTCGTTCTGAATATATAGACAGAAAATAGTCTGGCTATATCATACACAATGATTAATCTACCCCATCTAAGAAAATTCAGACAACGAATGTTTGTAGTTACAACTTGTGTTAAAACTAATCTTTTTTTCTGTGTTCCATGTCCCTTCAGGACGTGGGTAGTCGTGGTTTTTCTCAGCTCCCTTTATTGTTTTCAGCAATTCCTCTTCTTTTATGACCCCCCCTCCTTTATCATTCCACTACTAATTCCGCCATCCATTTGCTCTGAATTGTCCTTGTTGCAAACAGTCATTGGATGACAGGTGACATCTTCCACCTATGGTCATCTCTATTGGGCAAGAAATCACTTCCAAAAGAGCTGACTCCCTTCACGCTGTTGTCTGATATCTTTGAATTATGCACTGCGATGATTGTTCTTTTGAGGTATGGTGGATTGGTCTCCCATTGCTTTCTCAGCAGTTTATTTTTCGAGACGCCATTTCTAGTTTAACTGGCTGTTGACTTTTGGCGTTCACTCGCCTTCTGAGAGATCTTATTTTTATTCCTACTTGGTTGCTAACCACTCGGCTCATAGTTCCTTCTAAGCAGTGTGTGTGTGAGTGTGCGCCCACGCATTTTCAATTAGTTAACAAATGTGCGCACAAAAGATTTCAAACTCTGTAATGAGTTCTTATTGAAAAAATAGTGATTCATCATGTCGAATTCAGAAGTGCATGTATACTTTGGTCATGTGAAAATAAAATGGCTCAACTTCTTGTAGTCATTGTGCGTAAAAATCATCAGATTTTTGCGCACAATGACTACAAGAAATTATAGGGAACGCTGCCCCTCATTTATGCCAAAGTGGGATGGTGGAGCTGATTTAGTCACTGACCATCTGACCAGGGTACTGACAGGTCTTATGATACTGTCTTGTCTGATCTGATCCTTGTTTGAATTCTATAAGACAAGGTGTTTAATCATTGTATGTGGTTGTTTCGGACTAATTTCTTTGTTTTTATTGTTTTATTTTTTTTACAACGTTTCAGCCCTGTTCTTTCTGATCTTCCTCAGATGTCTATTATGTTTGGGAAATGTTATTGAATCTTGTTCCTGAAAGTGTACACTTCCCTCCTTGTCCATGAAACATCTGGTGTCTGTGTTTTCTTGAGATTGTCTCCTCCTGACCTATGACCCATTGAACCCATGACCTTCAAACTTCAACAGCATTTCAGGACACTACAGACACCTGAGGAAGGCCAGAGCGTGCACTGCCAAAACATTGTCAAAAAACCCTTCCAAAAACAAGGAAAACAAGATAATTAATCTGAACCAACCATGTGCAATCACAAACAAAGACTTAATTTATTTTGTCACAAGGATATAAGAACAAAACTGGCTGAATCAGCTTTTGTTAGCTTTTAATGTTTACATGGCATGAAATTAGACTAATTTCATGTTGTTTGGCCACACCAGTCTAAGACCACAAAACTTCCTACAGTTAAAATTTAAATCCTCGTGGGATTCACGGTTTTGCTGAACAGACCAAAATCCCCCAAAATACTAATTTACTAATACCTCTCTGGCTCACCATTCCAATATCATTAGATTTCAAAATTGTTCTTTTTATTACTTTTGTTATTTCCACAGTATTTTGGCCATCTATTTTACAACCTTCTCCAGGTGTATAATCCATAAAGAAACTGAAGGATCTCTTTTTCCAGAAAATGATGAGAATCAGAGTATTGTAATAGCTGAGTCCAATATATTTACTTAATTATTCCCCTTGCAAAATATCTTCTGAATTCAGGAGTCCCAACATACATTAAAAAAATCCCCCTATGAAGCACACAAGGAATTTATTGAAAAACTAAAAAAAAACAAAAAACATACCAAACAATTTAATGACTATAATTTGATATACAATTTTATACAAAATTATCTAATAATTTATTTTAATAGTTTATTTTAGTGCAAGGGAAATAACTTGACCTGGATCACACTATACAACATGGGCCACATAGGTGATTCTCAGCGATCTGTGTGACTCAGATTGTATATCTGAAGAAGGTTAGGGTCTCTCTCCGTAGACCTCTCCAAAAGTTGATGTCTAGGATTTTGAAGCATTGAAGCCTGATAGGAAGAAAAAAAAATTGTTTTTTTTTTTTTTTTTGTATTATCAGAGCTAAGATGGCTGTTATCAGAACTCTAAACATGGTTGGGTTTTTTTTTTTTTTAGAGACTCAATTCTTTTCGTGTGAAAGGTTCAGGCACAGACTGTTGTAAGTGTAGTAGCATCGGTGAACAATCCTGGAAGGGGCATTGAAAAAAAAATTAAATGTAAATTGCAGTTAGAGAATTATTGTTACTTTTTTAGTGCTATTTTGGAGAGTTGTCTTGAAATTAGAGAAGACAGTCTTATGAAATTTTTCTAAGTTCCATTTTCAAGAATCAAAGTTTAAAAAGGCCGCTGTTTAAAGACACAGTATGTTCATATTTGTCATGAAAAACGATTATAGTAAAGAAAACAGCTTTTTCCAGACATCAAAGCCAAATTACGAGTCCAATAACGGAAGCTGATTTTTCTTGCGAAGAGGAAACCAATCAAAATTACCTACTTTGAACTTATATTTTGATTGTCTGCTTGTCAGCCATATTGGACACAGGAAGAAGACTGAACTGCTCTGATGATTGCGATTATTATGACTGGTTGCAAGTATTGTAAACTCATTTTCATCTTGGTATCCGGTATCCATTTCCATTTATGTCTTTCTATTGACATCTAGCAAGGCAATCCTGTGTTGCCAAGACAAAATGGCTACTGTAATTATCGCTTAACATTTGTTTTATTAGTTATAAACTTAATCTGCAACATGCCTTTCCTCTTCAATCTTCTAATAATGAATCTTCGGATATGATGGTACTCAATTAGTAACTATAACAGGATGATTGAATTTCAAAATGATCTGTAATTTGTATTTGGCAAGTTCGAGCACTTCATCTGTATTTTGAATTGAAAGAAAGGGAAGGTGAGAGAGAAAAGGTTTTGGAGAGTAGGTAAAGGGCGAAGAGATACATCAGCCCCGGGGAGGGGATGGTGATGTCATGTAAGTGGGAATAAGAAACACTGAAATAGAATGGCCCAATTTCACTTCGGTAAATTATTATCCAAGCTATTTGAAAAGTATAAACCGCCATGGAATTTTCATTTTATTGCCAGTATATGATAAAATTTTATTGAATATCTCAAAAGAACAGTTGCAGTCTTTGTGCTTAGTGGGTGACTTAGTGATACAAACTTCCTATTCCAAATTGGAACATCCTGTTAGGAATGGTGTGGCATTTGACAAACATAGGTCTGTTCTCAAAGAGACTTTTTGCTTGCTATTTCAATGAAGGGATGATTCTAAGTTTATTTCGGTGGCTGCTTCCTTAGTAATGTTAAGGTCATCTATGAGGTTTAGTGGGGAGGTAGGTGGACATCTTATGATTGGCATATTCTGAGAAGAAAAACATTTCAAAATTAATTTATTTATAAAAATGTTGAAACTTGACCTGTTAGTGTCTACGATAAAAAAATAATGATTAGAATTATTCTACAAGACTGTACAGTATATAAGAAAGAAAACAGGTATCCGTGACATCATAAAAACTATTAAAAAAACTCAAATGGCAGTGGGCAGGCCATGTTGCAAGAATGAAAGACAATCGATGGACATCACATCTCACAACATGGATTCCCAGAGATCACATGCGGAACCGAGGCCGACAGAACACAAGATGGAGAGATGAACTGGACAGATTCAGGAAATACTGGCTCTGCTACTCCTATGATAGAGAATTGTGGCAAATCCTGGGGAAGGTCTATGTCTAACGACAGACATTTAAAAGACCGATGATGATGATCACTAAAAAAGTTCAGTTTAAAGAAGTTTTTAAAAAATAAAGGGCCGGGGATTTAACCCCCCCCAAAAAACGTTTTTTTTTTTCTTGACATAATAAGGAATAAATGTTTTGGTAAACTGTCTTTAGCATGTTAAAAGACTGATGATGATGAGAAATTTAAGGTGGCAAAGGATTCTATTGCTTTTTTCATATGCGTGTGTGTTTATGTTTGTATGTTCCAGCATTCCTGGATTACCGTTTTGTCTTTGAATCTTTATATTGCCATCATCACTCCACTATATCTGATCTAAAAATGTTTTTTTCGATTTTTGGAAAAAAATACTTTTTCGACCATTTTGGAGCCTTATTTTGAAGGATTTATTGAAAATATCTAAATTCTCCAGAATCTGGATGCTTCTAGACTTTATCTAAATATTTAATTGAAAACGAAAATGCCAGTGATATCATCAATAGAATTTATTCTGACCTCATTTATTATTCGATGGAATTTTTTGACGCTACATTTGTTGACTTTGATGTCAAATTTTATTTTAAAATTTTATCACAAAACCATCAACCAAAACTAACAGTATGAACATTGTTTTTTTTTAGTTTTTAAGTGGGTCTGGCTGGCTGGCTATCTATCTATGTACGTGTCTTTTGACCACTAATGAAATAAGAAGGATGAAAATTCAAACATTTACTCCTTATTATATCTAAAAAGAAATCGTTTTTGTTATTTTAAAATCCCACTTCAGAATAGGTTTTTAGTGAGGGGTCCAATTTGCAATGAAAGTTTGTGCTAAATTGATCCCTTGGTATGTGTCTGGCAACATTCATGCCTGTTTATTTTTTCAAATCTAGACTTTTTTTAGTAATCATTACTTGACAAAAGGCAAGAGAAATTAATTACTTATTGATCATCCCTTTTTTGAACTGAGCACCCCCAACGCAGCATGCTGCCAGAAGACATTGGTCATGTGATGATTTTATTGAGTGTCTAACCAGACCTGTTTCCATTCATTGCACACTTACCATAGTATAACGGTTGTATTTATTTATTTCACTACGAGGGCAGAATGTAGAACATACTTTTTTTGTGGAGATCTACACTTGTACATAATAGTAAGGACGAAAATCGCTTTGCTTTTGAGAATGCCCTGACCCTACTCCTTATTGTACAATAGGGGTGATATGGCCTGAGGGACCAGGTCCTCTGGAACCAGACATTATAGTTTTTAGGGCACAGTCTCATAAGCCATTTATATTACAAATGGTTCATGAATTTGAAGAGTTAATTCTAATACATAGTCCATACATAATTCTAAATGTATTGCTACATATTTCCAGGTTTGCATTGATGATCAATAGGCTTTCAAATCATGAAATGACTCAAGTACTTTGAACTTGTTAATCAATATAAAGATTGATTTTTATCCAGAGAGACTGGCTATACAAAAGAAAACTACTATTACTTGTCCTGTTACTAATTATTGAAAATAGTGCAACTTAACTCTTAAATTCATGAACTGATTGGAACCACTTCTAATTGACGGTAGAACTCTTTGGTGAATAGCATAAAAAAACAGTGGAACTCTTCTGTGAATTGAATGAAAAAAAAATTCATCAAGGGGAAGGGAGGGATGATTTCAATTAGAAGTAATTCCCCTTGAAATTATCATTCTGTATTCTTTGTACAACTTTAGTTAACATTTAATGATTTAATTTTCCCACTTTTCTGTAATAAACTCCACTTTTACATATTTTCACCAGGTGGTGATGTATTTATGCCAACTCCTGGTAAACCAGAGTTAGACAGCACCTAGTGAACAACATCCTGGCAATTAAAATCTGCAGTCCCCGTGAAGAAAGATCATTCTTATACTTCCGAGGAACTTTGATATTATTACAAGTTCTGAGTCTTCTCACTTTGGTGGTGAATCAGATAGTGATCCAAGAAAATTCATAGACGACGAAGGCAGTAAAAGCAATGATTGTCCTGACTAGATATTTTGTTGATATTGACTTTGATAGTTTTGGGAACTTCTGGTTGGTGGTGGTGGTGGTGGGGGGGAGACATTTTTCACTATTAGAAAATCGCACATAGAGGCAAGGTTGAAAGATTAAGGGAGTTTGAATTGGAACATTGTAAGAACTTGTGAACGACCTTTGTAAGAAAGTTGCCACTAGCTAAATATGTAAAGAGGAAGTGTTTGTTGCTAGATCTTTGATGTGACCATCCATAGCACCAACCATACAGGATGTTGAATTTTGTTTAAATGTTAACCCAACTTTGGCAAAACTGATGTAACAATTTTTTACAAAAAATAAAAAAAATAAATGTGTGGTTTTAATTTGATTGAAAGTTTATCTAATCAAAACAAGGGCAAGACAACTATATTTTACAATCAAAAGTACATGTGATCTTCTTAAACAAAAAATAATAAGATTTCACTAGTTAGGCATTTTCACCAATTCGGCATCATATATATATTACACTTTTGATTTCCATAATAAATTATTCATGAATTGTTAAGATTACCGAATAAAGGTTCTTGTTAAAAAATACAAGGTTAATCAATGCCCATAGCTGTTAGCTTAGTTTTGATCAGAAATTTTCACAATGTAATTTTTTACCTTTGTAATCAATGGAGAGGTATTGATTTGAGTGCATTGACAAGGAAAAATTATGTATAAAGATAATAATTGGTTGTGATGAATGAATGCTTTTTCCATCATTCGGCTATGAACTTATTGACTTATTTACATAATCTCTTTCTTTCTTTTACTGATTATATTCTAAAAACAGTTGAATTAGTTTCTTGTAAAGATGTAAATAATGGATAATATTTCTTAACTTCTGATATAAAAATTAGTACTCACCATTCTTCTGAAAAACATTTGGTTCTTTTGAGGTTCATTAAACTCATTGAGGTTAATTAGAATCTGTCAGTAGGTTTCTTAAGTTTTGAAGTTGGTTTAGCTGGCTATCTATGTATCATGCATGCAGGCTGCACTAATAGAGTTGAAGGGCTGAAAATTTGAACATTTACCCCTTATTATTATGTCATAAGAAAAAACATATTTATTATTTTAAAAATCTCACTGAATAGATTTTTAGCTAGGGGTTAAATTTGCAATGTAAGTTGATACTAAATTTATTGTTTAGTTTGTGTCAAGCAGCATTCACGCTTCTTTTTTGTTCTTATTTCAGACATTTTTTAGTGATCATTGCCCAACATGAGGCAAGAGAAGTAACTTATGAACTTTTCGAATATTTTAGTTGATCCCCCTAACACGGCATCCTGCCAAAAGACATTGGTCATGTGATGATTTTTGTTGAGTAACTCACCAGACCTGTTATATTAGTATTTGGCCCCTTAGGTTAGTAACAATCATTCAGAATGCTCTTTTGTGTTATACCTTGTTAATGTCATCAAATTACTTGATAGAATATATCCATTCTGAGCTCTGTTTGAACAGGAGGAAGGGGAGAATGAATTTGACAAGCAGGGTTCAAATTCTGGCTGAGACAGTTTGAACTCGCTTCACACTACTTCTCTTCAGAAAAGCAAGAATCCATCTCTTCACCCTGGCTATTGGTAAAAAAGCACAGGGTGAGAATTAGTGAAGCAACTTTTGGTTCTCGTCACCTTTAAGTCAATTTGATCATTCGCAAACAATCCACGTAAGCAGTAAATTGGGTTGGCCGAGGACGGTCAGTGTAAGGACACTATTTGCTTTTCTTTGGACAGTTGAATTGAATCATGTTATAGATGTTGTTAGCATATTGAATACAAAAAACATAGGAAGAGAGAAGGGCACACATTATCTACTCTGGGATGACCAAATAGTCGGCAGGAAACACAACTAGAGAGTGAGAAAATTGAGAGAAGTAGCATGCAACAACTTGTAGACTAATTGTGTAAGTTAAGCCTGTAAAGATTTCAATGCAGTGTGATTTTCTTTGCTCAGCAGGGAAGAAGTTGGAGAACAGCTTGTGTAATAATTAGAATCACCTGAGTGATGCACAAGATGGGGGCTAGGGGTGCTCGAGCTCCTCCCCTTTCTCTTCTTCATATCAAAAGTGTCCTTCTAGACAAAATTCAAAAATATATTTTAATAGAAGACATGTTACTAGCTCTTGGCTTTCAGCCACTGGATCTGCTTACAGAACATAATTCTATGCTAATTTATGGTAAGTGCAATAGTAATAAAGTATATTTAGTACATTTGAGTGAAGTTATATCATTGTTATGTAATATATTACTGCAATTGGTGGTACTTTGGACCGTTATATATATGTGCCTATTTTATCAAAGTCTTATTTTTGCATCTGTAAGTATGAATAGATGAGTATTTGGGATTTCACATTTATGCTTTGGTTAAAGATATATAATCAGGGTCTGTTTATAAACATTCAAGGGTCTGTGGACTTGAGGTTGGGAACTGCTCCAGTTTCAAAGTGTAGAAAATTACACGCATTTCTCTTTCTTTGCTGTTTTTTTTTTCCTTATTTTGACAGTAATTTTTAGCGGTTTGTAAGTTTAGGACAGCCAGTTTATACTGAGTAAGAAATTTTAGTCCATTTTAGTCATGTTATCAAATTTTCATACTCATTTGTTTTTTCCAAAGAAAATTTTTCTACACTTTATCACCAGAAGTATGCTGATAATGTCAGGCTTTGCCACTCTATTGTTTGAACTAATCTTGGAATGTTTAGACTAGCGGAGCCCTTGGAATAACTTTCATATCTTTGGGAGAAATTGCAAAAAATATCACATGCACTGCTGGTGCCACATCTCTATGATCAAAAATGTTTACATATTATAATCTACAAGTAACATGTGAAATATTTGTGAGAAAATTTCATCAGAACCTGAAAGGCAAGTGTCTATCTGCTTTTTGTCTCTGGCTCTGCCAATGGAAAGAGAAAAAATAATTAGAAATATTTCGTATTATCTGAGATCTGGGATTGCTTTTTGGGAGCTTTCCCTCTGGAAAATGGAATTTATAATGATTGTATAGGTCTGGTTAGTCATTCAATAGAAACGGTCATGTGACTGACGTCTTTTGACAGCATGCCGTGTTTGGGGTGATCAATTATTGAATTGGAAAAAGGTGTGATCTATGAATAAGTCACTTCTCTGGCCTTTTGTTGGGTGGTGATCACTAAAAAAAGTCTTTGAAAAAAAAACAAGCATTGATGCAGAGGCATCTATTTAGCATAAACTAACATTGCAAATTGAACCCCTACTTTGAGGACGGGATTTAGAAAAAAAACAAAAAAGGTTTCTCTTAGACATAATAAGAATGATACATAGCCAGCCAGAAAACTGATAAAACTTCTGTTGGCAGTCGTGATTGACAGATACTAATAACGATTGTAAAAGATGACTGTCACCATTCTTTTCCAGTAGGTAAAAATCCTGGTGCTACTAATGTCAAATGTCATTAAGACGAGGACCGCTACTTATTATATACAAAAAACTCAAATGAAGCATAAGTCAGGTGATCTTTACATGCACGTATAAAAATTTTACAGAAGCCCCAACAACCTCTTTCAGAACCCTGGTTAAGGAAGGCTGTTAGAGCTAGACTATATTTATATTTTTTTAATGCTAAAGTACTGCTATTAAAAGTGTAACAAATGGCTTCAATAATTACTACTTTCTTTGAATAAACTTTTTTGACAGGATTATACCTCGGACAAAATAAAGTTGACATATTTTTTCCAAGCAGTAACATATTTTATAGGTTAGCATCAACTGGAGAATCTATTGATTCTTCGTCAATCAAAATTTGTGCCACATTTAAGGACATGTTTGAACTTGTCGATGAAAGCTGTTACTTCTCTTGAGAGTGTGCTTCTTTCACTACAACTCTAATGGGAAGAGAAAGGTTGTTGCATCGATCTTTCAAGCGAAAGATGTTAACTCACCTGCCTCAAATGCAGAAGGTCCCGGATTTGATTTCCAGGTACGATCGAAGAGTGAGGAGAACTCTTCATCAAGACAAATTTCCCTGTGTACTCAGCAGCTAATTGAGTACTCTCTAAGCTGTGTGATTATGATAGATGTATAGCTTCAGTGGTCTTGCATCCTGGCAAAGGAGTAGTCATAGAAACTTCTGAGAAAAAAGTCTTGGTCTCGACCAGACTGGAACTTGAAAGGATCACTAAGCAGACTCGTGCAACAGAAATAATGCATTGGGGGTGTCTCTCAAGAGATATGTATTTTACCTTTACGTAGAATGTTCAAAACTTTTAATTCACTTTCCCACCTTTCTTTTTTTTTTCACGACGTACCAGCAACCAAAATCAGATCAGACCAGTACCCAACAAACACTCATATATACACACAGGACTTGGTTACCCCCTTCCTATCTTTCTGTTTGTAATGTCGCAGATTGGCTGACACGAAGTGCCAAGAAGAACATTGCTAAAATAAAGAATGATGAGTCTCTTGAAACTATATTCAAAATAGAATTAACCAAGATGTGGCTTCATGAGCATTCATTTACGTAACCATGTAACAACTTCAGATGGGAAAACTTAATTCCCCGTCTCTTTGCCAGCCATCAGCCCATAATGTAAGACGCAAAAGAAATCATCCTGACCTTGTGCCAAGCTCAACACAAAAAAACAGTCTCTTTGAAAATTAACCATCGGACGTAGAACTTGTAATTACTATTGTAATGTAGATATAAAAACCGAAATCCTTTATTTTTGAAACTCAATTTTTTGCATTTCAAAAGTTCATATTTATTATTCTTATTCATAACACACACGCACACACACACGCACACACTCACACACACACACACTCCCTCTTTATAAACCACATTTGGTAGCAATCATAAAGCTATAATTAAGGAATGCTTTCACATGGTTGTAAAATATGGAGTTGAAGAAGGAATAAGTCTTTTGTAGTGTATATCTAACTACTTACCTCTGATCCCCCCCCCCCCGTGCTATGATGATAATTCTTATAACTATTTTTGGCTGGAAAAATAAGGGCTGTCTGGTAGGTATCTTTGGGAGGGGCTTACCCTGCCCTTGTTTTTCTTCAACTCGGTACCCTTCTGTGATATCTTATTTGTTTCCAGATTGCACATGAGAAAAGGTGACTCAGAATGCTTGCCTTCATCTCTTTGAACTAGAAAGAATGAAGATTGAAACAAGGTTGAAAAAACAATAAGTTGAATCAATTGATTATGCCGTTGCTTTTTCATCGTATGAAACTGAAATCTTTCTTTTACTATCTAGTATGGATGAGTAAAATCATTAGAAAAAAACCCAACATATTCCATGTCATGAAAGGCTTTGTTCTTTATCTATCAAGAAACCAAATTAGTTCAATTGAAGCTCCACCATCTATGATTTCTGATTTCTAAGGGGATTCTTAACAGAAATATTGTAAGTTATTCACTAGTTGTGTGAGTACTAGTAAGCAAGAGGAGAGAGGAAAGGAGAAGCGAGTGAAGATGGTTCACCTAATAAATTGGCTGGTAAGTTTAAGTTAAAGTACTAGCGTGCAATTGTTTATCAATAAATTTGTTCTGGGGTCTGTGGTGTTATAGTTATTTCTTTATTTGATAAGTGCTCTGCGAATGAGTGTATATAATGTCAAGAACAAACGCTTGATGCAACATCCTGATGTTGACATCTACACCTCATGACATAATAGCAGCTGGTAAATAAATTATACTAAATCTTCCTCCTTCCTTCCTCCTTCTGTTGTTAACATAACAGGGGACCGACAGACTGACAGACTGACTAGAAAAGTGTTTTATAGAGATGTGTTGACACATCTGAAAACTCTTGCTACATATTTTGTCTCATTCCTGTTCCTTTTTCTCTTACGTTTCTCTTCCTTTACGTTTCATCCTTCTTCCTCTTTTTTTCCTCAATTTTCGTCTCCCTTCTATTACTTCCTTACACTTGTTTCCCCCTCCCCTTAACCTCTTCCCTACCAGCATTTTCTGCACTTCAACAATCTTAACATTTCTCTCCCCCCCACATCCCCCCAAGGATTCTTATCAACACTTAGAAAACCCATTTTTATCTTCAACTTTTACTTACTTACTAACTATTACTCATGAGTTGATTTGTTTTCTTTCTCAGCACATATTCCCTCTTCATCATCATTTATCATTTTTTTTATTTGACTCCCGTTAGGTTTCTTTAATTGCAAAAATATTTCAAAATGGCCGACACACAGCTACACCCATTCAAAAGGATTAGCAAGAAAGATGTCCCTTTACCTTCCTCTCCTGTGTGTAGAATGAACAAGTTGAACATATTGCACATGCCGTGAGTCAAATGAATACAGGTCTGGTTAGTCATTCGATAGAAACTGTCACACGACCGACATCTTGTGGCAGTTTGGTATGTTGGGTGTGATCAACAGATAAATTACTTCTCTCCCGTTTTGTTGGGTCATGATCACCTTAGAAGTCGAATTTTCAAAAAACAACTGCAGATGCTGCTGGACACAAACTAAGGTACCAATTTATGTTGACAATTGAAGCCTCTCCCTGAACAAAAAACTATTGGGGGCGATTTTCAAGGAACAAATGAAATTTTTCTCAAAAGGAATAGATGTTTGACTTTTCAGCCCTATAGCTCCATTGGTGCAACGCGTATGCACAATACATGCACAGCCAGCCAGACACTTAGAAATGGAAGAAACCTATGTTGATAGTTTTGGTTGATGGTTTCTAAAGCATAGAATTGATGGAAAAATAGAAAAGTTGAGTTCAGACGTGAATTGAAGGAGTGAGTGCATTGACACTAAGAACAGAACAATCAGGTTACACATCTCAGCTTGTAATAATTATTTATCAGAGGTATGCTCTTGAACCTTGATCCTGTCAAAGGCTGGATTATTTCCCTTAGACTGAGTGACTTCATCATTACCGTCATCAGAAGAGCCAAAAAGTTGTTTTATCTTGCAATGTTTACAAAATCCTGCCTCTCCATATTTCCTGGGCTTTTCCCCCTACCCTTTGGATTAATTCTTCCTTGTCCCATGGTCACCCTTCCTCAAAACGTCCTTGAAATTGATTGTGAACTTTTGGAGATATTGTGTAGACTAACAGACAAACATAGGTGAATACATAAAATCTGTTCAACTTTGTTAATAGAAGTAATGAGGAATTATAATTTGGTTTATTCAAATTTGTATCTTTCTTCCTTTTCTTTCCAGTTTGTTGTACATTACTGCTGATTAGATCTTCAGCTTTTCTCTGGGAAAGTTTTCAGCGAGTGATCAATATTTAGATAAAGACATATCCTTTACGTCTTTGACACACAAGTGCATAGTTATTTTTGCACAAAGAATATTATCAGTCATCTTAGCTATGGCTCTTGTCACTGCCACAGCTTGATACGGAGCAAAGAGTGTTTGGAAGGATGTATAAACAGTCAACTGTACTATAATTACCCACCTAGGCAAAGGCTGCAAAATGGCTACTATACTCATTGTCAGTATTGACAAAGATCATCACATTGTATGTTTGTTATATTTCAGGAGGTATTCAGTATTTCTTTAGCTTTGAATAAAAAATGCATAGAATGCAATGAAGAATCTTCTAGTTTATTTTTCTAGTTAAGATCTATGTACCCAAGAGTACGATTGTTGTTCAAAGACTGACTCCCTAATTTTTCAAATACCCAACTCCTAATCTAGTCAACAGAAATTTAAGATAAACTCCCATTCAGCAATACACCTGTTTATGACATAATTGACTTGTGACCATCCATACATACAAAAAATCAGGGAAATGTAAAAGTGACACATATGAATTGAATTGATATAAGTATGAAAAATTGTTTGGTTGTATGTGTGTTAAAAAAGTGCTGTATAAATGCAAGAGTGTACAAACATTACATAGGATGTATATTTTTTTTCAATATAGAATGTAAATAACATAAATATTATTCTCGGTTGTACGTATGTATAAGGTTATATGAGAGATTTTATAGGAGTGTACGTATGTATGTACTTGTAAAAATTGTCATCTTCATTCTTTTGTTCCCCTACAATCATTTAAAATTGAAAATAGAACAAATGATTGTATTTTAAAAATAAAAGATAGGTAATAAATAATGAAAAAATGTAACAATACTTGTCCGACTGGTAAACATTGCAAGATACAACCTGTCAATCTGAACAAAACGCGGTCGTATATCGGTGATCAGGTGTTATCTAATCAATAGGCATCCAATGGTAAACTGGTCAATAAGCATTCAATGCTAATCTGGTCAATAGACATTGAATGGTAAACTACCATTCAATGGTAATCTGGTCAATAGAGATCAAAGGTAAATATACATAGCAGAAAATAAACATTTTATCCACTATTTGGCCTAGATTTAACATTCGAAGGACGTAACTGGATGTTCAGAAAGTAATGTCACGTTTTTGAAGATAGGATAAAAACCTGTTCGATTGTAACGGAAGTAAAATTCATTTGTCAAGAACATAATCATCATTACTAACAATGACAGGTCTGGTTACTCACTCAACAGAAACCATCCTGTAACCAACATTTTTTGGCAGCATGCCATGTGTGTGTGTGGGGGGGATCAATAAAAAAAATTGGAAAAAGGGGTGATCAATGAATAAGTTTCTTCTCTCGCCTCCTGTTAGCTAGTGATTGCTAAAATTTTCTGAATTTTCCAATTTCCAAATATAAGCACAAATGCTTCTGGACACAAACTAAGGTACTGGTTTAGCAGAAACTTGGATTGTAAAATGACACTCCTCCCCTAAAAATTTATTAAAGGAAGGAATTCGGGAAAAAAAAAACTAGAAAAAAGTTCTTCTAGGTGTAATAAGGTTTGAATTCTCAGTCTTTTAGCTCTATTGATGCAGCCTGTATGCGTGATACATACGTACATGGCCAGCCAGACTTGCTTGAAAACTGAAGAAACCTATGTTGCTGGTTTCTAATGCAAGTCCAGTGTGAAACTAATTGTTGTTTTCTTTGTTGAAAGAATCTGGTATTCTTGACAAAAAAAAATGTCAACATCTAAACCAAAACTCCGCCACAATAAGTACTTGGTGGGCCGCTGATGCTGTATTGTTAAATCTATTACAAGCTTCTAAAATAATGCAAGACAATCACTGCAGATATTTGTTGCCAAAATGAATGAAAAGTAGAATTTATGCAAAAATGCCTTGATTTTGTCAAGAGAAAGTGTCTAATTCTTCTGAATAATAATGAAAGCCAACACTCAATAAGATAAACTCCAGAGAATATCAAAATGATTATATCAAGATATTATGGTGCATCTTCCAAATTCTATCAGCTTAGTACCTCAAGACTTCCTTTCAATCAGATCCCTGACATACTTTGTCAATGGTGACGCCTTTGAAAATAGCGAAGAGATTAATTCAGCACAATCAGAATTCTTTTCAATCAGAATCCCAGAAGAAGAAAGATTTGTTTCATAGGTTTTTCTCATTATTAAAAACATAACAAAATCAACTTTGAAGCTCATTATATAATCAAGTCAGAAGTTCTAAATGGCTTATAAAACTGTATTGACATGTTCTTTTAATATAATACAAGTATGATTGCATTCTAAGAAATCATATATTTAGCTAAGATTTTCTTCTATACTTCGTACAGTTTGTTCCATCGAATAAAACATTGAGTATTCCTTATTTTAATCTTATACAATGTTGAAATGAATCAATGACAATAACTCTAATCAATTCACAGATTATTATTATTACATTTACTGCAAATGGTTAATTAGATCTCTTTTGTCACTACATTACTTTAGGTAACTAACTTCTTGTGTGCACATTAATTTCCTTTGTAAAATGCACAGCTTAGAGGGAAATGTTTGCAAGACTAGCTTACTAACTACTGCTCCAGTGACATGTCTCTATATAGATATTTACTAAGCTTAGCTAAATCTGGCCCAAGGCTATGAATGTGAGGCACACAGTAATAATGGTTCTAGAGCTTGTTTACTATTGCTCTATGCTGAGTTTTCAAAAAATCTTGTCTATATATAAGAAAGAGCATTTAGTATAATATCCCTACCTCACATGGATGATTCACCGTAGCCTGCATGTGTACCCTGCACATGTACCAGAAATAAGGAAGTAATTATCTAAAATGATAGATTTTTTATTTAAAATTATCTTTAAAAAAATATACCAGCGCAAGATTTGGACATCGTTTGTTCAAAATGATCTTAGAGACCTTTAAAAGCACTTTCATGAAGAGAAAAAAAATATCAAGTTTTTAGATGGTGCTTAGTGGTGTATTCATGCAAGTTCTTAAAGTTCCAAACCCCTAAAGTGTAGTAGTAGTGCCTGGAGACTCGCATCAACAGATACATGGATAAGCAAAGACAGAATAATCTGTAACGCACTTGGTTGGTCAGGTAGGCCATTTTGGGGGCTACAGTGATTTAATAATGCTGGGGTTTGTCTGCTGGTCTTACATACCATTGTTAGTTCATTCCACACTTGGTTCTCGATAATGTGGTCTTGTACAATGAAAATATCCCTGATGTACGCATATGCACACATGTATAATGGATGAGCAAATTAATATGATGGTTACAATTTGGAAAATGGAATCCTTGTTATGATTACTAGTGTCACTTTCATGTGAATACTCTTAAAAAAGGCACAACAACTTTTGACCTCGACCATTGCCTTGTCACTAGTATACCATGATGGTAGGTAGATCAAAGAATAGATGAGCAAGTACATGGACAATCCACTCTAACCCTTCTATGCATTAGAAGCAAAATGGCTGCTATATCCATTGATAGTTTTAACAGGTGTCAACCACTAGAAAATGTGAGTGTAGCTAAAAATGGCTGCTATATCTATTGATAGTTTTGACAGGTGTCAACCAATAGAAAATGTGAGTGTAGCTATCTTGTGTATATGTACACACATACTTTGCATACATATGTCCTTCCTTGTGGTGGTTAGTTTATAGTATATCCTTGTTACTCATGAGAAGCACGATTTGTATTTTCGTGGGTTATGAGTTAACTGAAATTCTACTTACCTAATTCTGGCACCAGTTAGGCTATGCTAAAGTGATCTTGAAATACTTGTGCAAGCATTCATTGCGTAGATACTTTTGTCACAGGAAAAGAAATTGCACATGAGATTTTTGCGTACATGACTGCTAAAAGTCGGAGCAGTGGTTCTTAACCTTTTTACCACCACCCCTGGTAGTTTGAGCGAGTTGTGGTCTTTAAGCTTTTTATCCCTATTTTGGTAGTTGGACCTTGTCTCCATGCCTCAAATGATCACTTTCAAATGTTTACAGCAAATCTGGGGAAAAATGAATTTTGATTTATACGGTTCATCATGATATGTAGCAAACACCGCTTAAGAGAATGCCCCAAATGATTAAAGAAATTCCGACTTTTTTCCTGTGGACTCTTGCCCCTTATTTAAATTATTCATACCCCTGACCCCACTCTTTAAGAAATACCGAGTTTGAGGAGACATTGCTTGCAGATCATTACTACTGTAGTAAATGCAATCCTTACCTGAGGCAGGCTTGGTCAAGTTTAGTAATATTTGTATATATAAGATTCTTTTCTCTCCCTCACAGAGTATTACCAATCTGGTACCTTAAATCTCCTAACCTTCAGTCTACTGCTCTACCACTGAGCCAAGTCCCTCAAGTGTTTAGTGACTAGCTTCAGTTTCAATAAGAACACATATGCTACTTGACTATTAATAGTGGAAGCTCTTGAGCATTAGTGATTATGGGCCCCCACCTCAAAGAGCTAACTCTGAAGACAATGTTACATGAATAAATTAGGATGTATGAATGAATGAATGAATTATTATTATGAGAAGTGATATGAAAGAACTGCTCAAGGCTCAAACCTGGTTCAACATTTTGCAAAAGTATTTCCTGAAGGAGTGAAGTTTTTTTTTCTTCAAGATATCATGAAACATCATTATGACTATTGTCAGCATCAGGGGTGCCTGCCTTGAAACAATAAAACCTGTCATAGTCCTACTGACTATTGCTACTGTTCGAAGTTCAATCTTCACTGTGTGACAATATTGTAGTTTGGTACAAGACCAAAATAAGCTTAGAAAAATTAGTCACATGATTGATAATATTCACTGTCTGAAGACTTACATGGTAGTTTTTTTCCTTATCTTCTAATATGGATATAGTTTTATGGGTTTTTTGTCAACATTAGGAGATATTTTCTCCTCTGGAGGTGAAAAGGTATATATATTTAGTTGCATCTTCCCCTCTGTTCACACTCTATCTCGGAAAGTACTGGATGGATTTTGATGAAATTTTGTAACAAGATGGATAATGGGTTTGGGAGCAAGTGAATAATTTTTGGACAGATCCATGCCTAATTATCTCCCGTATATGATAGTTATACATCCACACTATATGATATCGTTAAAATTTCATGTCTTCCCTCATGATATCTCAAAGGATCCATGCTCAGTTATTCCCCTTGACAATGACTTCGGTAAAGGTATATGCACTTTGAGTGTTTTCTAGTTTTAAATGAGATAATTAATAGGAATAAGTAGGCACATCAAATAGTTTGCAACCTGATCATGAAAAAACACTTATTCTATATAACAAACATTTATTTTTCAACATAGTCTCCTTTCTTGTGAATGCACTTAATTCAGTGGAGAATATTAGTCACATAGATTGGACAATATGCTGTAACTTATTGATCCACCTTCATACATCATTTTTTAACAGGAAAATAACTAATTTTACATCGAGAAAATAGACCACTACATCTACCTAGGACAACAAATCTCCATGAGACCCTCAAAAGAAGAAGAAATCAAGCGAAGAATCACACTAAGATGGCAAGCCTTTGGCAGAGCTAGCTCGACCTTCAAAAATAATAAGATCCCATTAATCCTAAACAGAGGAGTATACAACCAATGCATCCTCCCAATAGTCACTTATGGAGCTAAAACATGGAACCTAACCAAGAGACAGACCTGCAAATTGAGAACCATGCAACGTGCACATGAAAGAATTATGCTAGGCCTTACATTGAGAGACCACAAGACAGCACAGTACATCCGAGAAAAGACAAGAGTTAGAGACATCATAGAATCCATAAAAAATCTCAAATGGTGGTGGGCTGGCCATGTTGCAAGAATGGCAGACAATCGATGGACATCACGACTCACAACATGGATTCCCCGAGACCACATGCACAACCGAGGCCAGCAAAATGTTAGATGGAGAGACGAGCTAGACAAGTTCAGGAAGTACTGGCTCCGTGACGCCCATGATAGAGAAGTGTGGGTAATCGTGGGGAAGGTCTATGTCCAACGACGGACGCTAAAAGACTGATGATGATGATGATGATTAGAAAACCGTCAACCGAAGTCAGCCAAAAAACTGCCTCCAAGACTGTCTACATAAGTCTCTTCAGTTTTGAAGTTATTTGGGCTGGCTATTTATGTATTGTCATACAGGTTGCGCTAAGGGAGCTAGAGGGCTGAACATTTACAAATTTACTCCTTATTATGTCTAGCAAAAAGTTTTTTTAGGTTTTTTTTTTCTTTTTGAAAATCCCCCCGTCAAAAAGTTTTTTAGAGGGTGGTTCAATTTGCAAGTGTAAGTTTATACTAAATTGGTCACTGAGTTTGTATCCAGCAGCATTCAGACTTGTTTTTTTTTTTTGTTGAAAAATCACACTTTTTTAGTGATCAGCACCCAACAAAAGGCAAGAGAAGTAATTTAATTATGATCACTGTTTTTCTTTCAAATTTTTAAATTGATCCCCCCCAACACGGCATGCTGCCAATAGACGTTGGTCACGTTACAGTTTCTTGTGTGTGACTAACCAGGCCTGTTCTTTATTCCTGGTCCCTGCTACTTAATGATCACAGGAGGATGATCCTGGGTGTTGGTACAGTAAAAAGCAACAGAAGTAAGATGAAACAAATAAGTAAAAAATTAATGATTGTTCTATTATCCATATTTTGAACTACTTCCTAAATATCCTGAAAACATTTAAAACTACTTTCTAAATTTCCTAAAAAAACATTTGAAACTTCTTTCTAAATTTCCTAAAAAAACCCATTTAAAACTACTTTCTAAATTTCCGAAAAAAAAACATTTGAAACTTCTTTCTAAATTTCCTAAAAAAAAACATTTAAAACTACTTTCTAAATTTCCTAAAAAAACATTTGAAACTTCTTTCTAAATTTCCTAAAAAAACCCATTTAAAACTACTTTCTAAATTTCCTAAAAAAACATTTGAAACTTCTTTCTAAATTTCCTAAAAAAACCCATTTAAAACTACTTTCTAAATTTCCGAAAAAAAAACATTTGAAACTTCTTTCTAAATTTCCTAAAAAAACCCATTTAAAACTACTTTCTAAATTTCCGAAAAAAAAACATTTGAAACTTCTTTCTAAATTTCCTAAAAAAAAACATTTAAAACTACTTTCTAAATTTCCTAAAAAAAAAACATTTGAAACTTCTTTCTAAATTTCCTAAAAAAAAACATTTAAAACTACTTTCTAAATTTCCTAAAAAAAAAACATTTGAAACTTCTTTCTAAATTTCCGAAAAAAAAACATTTGAAACTACTTTCTAAATTTCCTAAAAAAAAACCATTTAAAACTACTTTCTAAATTTCCTAAAAAAAAACATTTGAAACTTCTTTCTAAATTTCCTAAAAAAAAAACATTTAAAACTACTTTCTAAATTTCCTAAAAAAAAAACATTTGAAACTTCTTTCTAAATTTCCTAAAAAAAAACATTTAAAACTACTTTCTAAATTTCCTAAAAAGAAACATTTAAAACTTCTTTCTAAATTTTCTAAAAAAACCCATTTAAAACTACTTTCTAAATTTCCGAAAAAAAAACATTTGAAACTTCTTTCTAAATTTCCTAAAAAAACCCATTTAAAACTACTTTCTAAATTTCCTAAAAAAAAACATTTGAAACTTCTTTCTAAATTTCCTAAAAAAAAACATTTGAAACTTCTTTCTAAATTTCCTAAAAAAAACCCATTTAAAACTACTTTCTAAATTTCCTAAAAAAAAAACATTTGAAACTACTTTCTAAATTTCCTAAAAAAAAAACATTTGAAACTTCTTTCTAAATTTCCTAAAAAAAACATTTGAAACTTCTTTCTAAATTTCCTAAAAAAACATTTAAAACTACTTTCTAAATTTCCTGTTAATATTTATAACTACTTTTTAAATTTCCTGAAAACATTCAGAATTACTTTCAAATCAGTGATTCTTATTTCTATGATCCAGTGACTCTAAGACACACTGGAAAATATCAGCTAAATTCTTTATCATTTCAGTTTATATTATCATTATTATTCAATCCTCTTTCACCTGGTTGGGACATGAGTCTGCAATCCTATTTTCTTCTCTTTGAACCCCGTTTTAGGCTTTACCCCAAAAGAGATCCATCTCTTTCTATTCTATCATCACTGTTCTCTGGTAGTTCTTCAAGACTTATACAGTCTTTGAAATTTCAAATATGGTATGGATATTCCATTCTTCAAGACAGGTTGTATCTTAGGATCCTAGTAAACTCTGACTCAAACTCCTGATTTCCTGATGTGGGCTTTCATCTAGAGCTTGCCAGTGATTTTGCTTGAGTTTCCCATAGGATGCATGATTCTTGAAATGACAAGACGTTGTTTTTTCCAGAATGGGGTTGTTACCCCTATGCTCAACCTGCAACCTGGAAGACTAAGATTTTAATTTACAAACCAGTATAAGTGAGATAGTTTTAAACAAAGTTCTGAGTAGAAAATTAACACATCTCAACTAGTTTACAAAAAGTAGCCCTTCTCGTCACTGTAATGTGAAAGGCATCAAGTAAAAATCAACTTTCGATCTGGCAAAAATTTTTTTTTTTTTTTAAAGTATTCTGAATACGTGAAATGAAATCTAAAGAAGACTTTGTTGGACAACGACAATTTTGTCAAGAGACCGAGTTCATAAAACACTGAGTAAAGAATGAAATACACTGTAAATTGCTTGCAAGACTTGACACAGCACAATGGTTAGGTGCTCTTTATAGATATTTGTTGTTCGGCCGTTAAGGAAGAAAAAGTCACAATTAATGGCTTGCGAAATTTTGAGCCGAATCGCTGCAACAAAGTCGTAGTGTTATTTTGAAAGAATGCAGCTACTGTGGTGTCTCTTTTCAGAAGGAATCACATTCCTGAATACTAAATATAACTAGAACTGCCAGTTGTCTAGTATAAATATCAATCTCCTCCCCCATATATATTTATAACTTGTTTGCAGGTGCTTGACTTATTCTTTTCATTGAGGGATGTGCTTTTCATTGAGAGATTGGTGTGGGATAAAACATTATTAATCATCACCTACAACAGTAAATTGACAAAAATACTTTAGTACAAAGAAAATAGTTTCAAATTTGAGTAGCAACAAGAGTTCTTTTTATCAAACTCCTGACCGAGTCTGAATTTAACTTAATTTTTTTCTCTACCATAATAACAGCAAAAAGTTCAGGGAACAATCCTCACCTAATTAAGGGGGATCAATCTCTTCACCGTGTGTCGGTTCCAGCATGTTGACCCAAAATGATAAATTAAATTAGCGTTTCTATACCATGTTTTGAAATCACGATCATGAGATATGTGACTTTTACCGAGTAGGCCGAACTCACATTTTGTACATATCTTTGATAATTTTTGTCAGGGATACACATCAGGCATGTTTCACTTTAATAGATAAATGCATTTATTAAATTGATATTTCCTTCAGAAATTTGAAATTATGATCCAGTGATTGTTACTGACTGGGCCAAAGTGATAAGTCTAACATATCAAAATTGATGTTAGAAATACATAAGGGCTGATTTCATTGTAATTAATAAATACATTTATACTAAGAAATGAAAAAAATATATTTTTACAATTTCTATTCATCATACATATGATACTAAGTTGCTGTAATCATCTTTAGTTGCAATAGAAGTAGAGTAAAGCTTGACTATGCAGCAGCCCTGCTGGTATTAACTATTTTTACAGACAGTCTTGATTGGGGGCACCTTCAGTGACCCATCAATGATTTGGGGCAATTATCAGGAGGTATTTCACAGGTCATTTTCTGGAATATTAACTCAACTAAACCAATTACCTTCTTATTGTTAACATTATTCTTTTCTAATATGTGTCATATTGCAACATACCTCAACCAAATATTTCATGTATTACTGTGCAGAACTCAACCACTTATAAATACACCAGAGTGATCGTAAAAATTTAGTTCTCAAATTTTTATTCTTACATTTGAAAACGCTTGAAAGCAAAAAGTTGTGTATATAATAAATGGTAGAAAGGAAAATCTTTGGCATGTATTTCAAGCAAGAATATATTTTTTTCAAAAATGGATATAGTATTCAGCTTGATTTCTCAAGGTTGAATATAGACAAAGAAAAAGATGGTTTAAAATGTTTTTTTTCCCAGAAAGACAAGAAAGAAGAATCAGTGCTTCATCTTATTGACTAGATTTAGGTATTAACTTTCAAATAAAAGGACTGAAACAATGAAAATCTTTCCATTTTTATCACTGTAACAATATAGATAAGCTGGTACAGTGTAATAACATTTGATTCATTATTTTTTTAAATGCAGTAAATTAGCAAGGGGGGCTAACTACGTCAGCTCAGTTAAGTCCATAGTTATGTAGCATTTTTCTAACAGATGCCTGAGGAAGGCTAGATACAGTAGTTGAAACATTGTGCAAGAAAAAAAAAAGACATGGAAAGTTAAAGCGTCATTTTTTTTCTTTCACCTCATGGATAATAATTCTAAAAGTGAAAGATTTACTAATGTAATTGCATATTTTGCAGATTCTATGTAAATAGAGAGAATTTGCTTTTGAGCCCCTATCCAGCAATAATGTCCACCCAAGAAATTGGGACATAATGCTGCTCAAGCATTAACTAAGCCTTTGGAGCAAACTGTTCAGCTTTGGTTTGATTGGTTCAGCTTTGATAATATGAATACCAGAAATGAACCTCAAGGGGTACCAAATATGTTCTTAATGATTTGGGAATATTAATGATATCAGTGGCTAATGAGCATTTTCTGGAGATTTTAGGACTTCGACGGTGACTATATCTCATCGTCCCTAAGGCAAATGAGCATTTTCTGGTGATTTTAAGACTTCAAAAGTGACTATATCACATTGTCCCTAAGGCAAAGAAAAGGTTGGAAAGTTGTAAAAATGAGTGGCATATGAACTAAATGAAATGCTCCATTACAAGACAAGACCTCTACACCTCTCGGCTAACAGATTCTAAGCTTAAAGAATTGGGATAAGAAGTCTTGCAGGATCCTCCATATTCACCTGACTTTTCTCTTACAGATCATCTTTTCAAACGTATTAGTTCAATAATGAGGAAGCTGATATAATTCTTTTATTGAATTTGTAATCACTGAAGCTAAAGAATTTGGTAGAGATAATATTGTCATGAGAGGTTCATTTGAAAGAAGCTCTTATTGCTTCAAATGGGTCATATTTTGATTGAATATTTTCAGTTTTTTGGTTTTTTATATCAGCCTTTTATCTTACTATCTATACAGCAACCCAATAGTTCAGATGAAATATGATACAAGGGTCACTACACCTCCCTGTATAGTGTACAGACAGAAAGCATCTGATTTTGTTTGTTAAAAAACATCACATTAAAAATATAAATGTTGAATCAAGGGGAATGAGTTCTGATCAAAATTATTTCCTTTGCACCATTAGGTGAATTTTTTTCATACACCGAACAATTGAAGAGTTCCACTTTGTCTATGAGTGTTAGAAGGGAGATCATGAATTTGAGAGTTAATCATTTAGTGCAGACGTTACACACTGTGCGCCACAGTTAGTACCCAGGGGCACTGCAGCACATTCAAAAACTGAATGAACGCAAATGCGATCATTCAGTATTTTCTGACTTTGGGCACATGAAAAAGTTTGGAAACTACAGATTTAGTGGATTGCATAAACATCTTACAAGCCATTTATAGTAAGCTCAAACAAGACTACAAAGTACCCCAATCTGGAAACAAATAGGGGGATAAGTCATATTTGTTTTACTTCACAGTTGAAACTTGAAAGAAGAGTGTTATTCATTCATTTGGTAACATGAACATCTCACAAGCCATTGATAGTGAACCCAATCTTTACATTATACAAACAAGTACAAGCTGCCACCCATCTACAAAAAAGTACATTGGATAGAATAGCAAATTATTTTTGTTGTAATTCAATATTGAAAAGATGCTTGTCATTACGAAGTCATCTTCAGAATTATAAAATCTAAAATTTTGTGTTCTGATTGAGAATCAATAAGTAGACCAATGAATGAAAAGAAAAAAACCTCAGATAAACCCATTATAGCATATCAATCACAGATAAACAAGCCTGAAAGTCAGACCACTTATGCACGTGTTCTTTGCTCGTGTGAAGATCTAGTAAGGGAAGTGTGGCCAACTTTATTTTCAAGTTTACATCTAAAATTGAATCAACTAACATCTTAAAACATGTAGAAACATCTAAATTCTCAAGATATGTACCTGAAATCCAGGTAATATTAATAAAGTAAATGTGACTTTATTCTTCAACATTTTATTTTATTAAAATATTTCTAAATTTATCAAAGTCAGCACATCTGAAAAGATTTTTTTTAAAAGCAATAAATACTTTGAACCTCAGTCCACCTAGAAGTATCTGATGAGCTCCTTTGTAAATAACTCAATTACTCCAAGGTGTTTAATTGCCAGAGGGGTTGCAATAAGCCAGGCCGGGGGTCGGAATAAGCAGGAGTTAACAAGCCTGGGGGTCAGAATAAGCAGGGGCTAATGAGCATGGGAGTCGAAATAAGGAGGGAGTAACGAGCGTGATGGTAGGAATAAACAGAGGATAATAAGCGTGGGGGTCTGAATAAGTAGGGGTGGTCGGAAAATCTGTTACTATTTAATGAGTTGGAGGGTTGGAATGAACTGGGCAAACTAACACAATTTAGTAGCCTCTGGATAAAACCAAGTCATCTGAGAAATATTTATAGTAAGGATGGGGTAGGCACATGGGAAATAAAAACGTACAGTATTGACAGGAATGAGGAATCTTTTTGTTTTCAAAGAAAAAGTCAACTTGGTTAAACAAATTGTATTCATTAACACAATAAGATGAACCGAGTTCTCCCCATCACTCTGTTTATAATAGTTGTCTTTTGATGGCAAAATTTTGACAAATCTTTAGTTGTTCTCCCTGTCCCCAACTATTAGGAAGCAGAAAGTAGAGATGGACTCTCAAAAACTGATTAGTTGAAGGCCCCCTTCATAAGAGCTGGGTTAGGGGGTTCAGAATTGATTAGCAGGGTAGGGATGGAGCAATTAGCACTTAGAGGAGAACTGGAAAATTAAATTTCTTGTACCTGCAACCACAGTTCATCCAGAAAGTGCGTCTATATCACGAACATTGCTAATTTTTTAATATTTCAAAGCAAAGGCATGTAGAAATAGCCACAACATGGCATAAAATAAATAACCTCTAAGTTCCATCCATTTCAGTACAAGTTATTACTTAATTTAACATCACAAGTTATCATACATCACAACTTGGTCATGTCACATACAATTAGCAGTAAATGGAAGTTTTGATTGCCGTTTCATTTTGCTGCTAATCACAGTGGAGACCCAATCAAAATGAATTTTTCATACTTTTCGTACTAAATGCCAAAAGTTGTCTTTCTTCGATTCTTTGCACTAGTAATGAGCCATGGTCGCTTTGACATTTTTGTCACAAGGGACCACAGGTTTGATTAAGCATATCTGCCTTTGATGTTCTGCTCTCTCCTCGGGTATACTTCTGTACTTATTAACTCGTGATTCCCTGATGGAAATGTGCGGTTACACGATTGATTCTACAGACATTTAAACAGCAGCAACACAGACAGCATGTATCACCATTTCAATCCCTTTGTAAAGCAACTTTGATAAATCAATGAAGATCTCTAAGTGCTCAACGCTATCAGGAATATCTTCTTCTGGCGTTTGTGACACAGTGAGAAAATGGAGAAAAAAAAAATGCTCTACGCGCATGCACAGTCGCCTTTTCTCTCAATTTATACCTGTAAAATTACCTGGATAAATTTTGTGTCTGCAACTACCAGTTGCAGCAGTCGCAACTTTTTCCAGCTCTGCCTGAGCGAATGATCATTTAACCATTCATTTATACTATTCGTAACCTAAAGTACTCCTCGCATACAATGGTTTAACTCTCAAATTCATCTTCTTTTTTCTTCTTTTTTTTTTCTCTCAGTTAAATCAAGGGAAATAACTACTGATCCTACATATTTCCCTAACATGTTTTGATAGGAAAAAATTCTATTCAATCCACAAAAGAGTTCCATTTTTAGAGAAATTCTCTTCATTGAAAGAGTTCCACTGTGTTCAGGAATGGTTTCAAACAGTCCATGAATTTAAGAGCTACGCCAACAATTGTTCGGTAATAAACAGATGGCCCCTTGGTCACATTTTATGGATTAGAGGAAAGAAATCTTTTTTTTTTACCTATCCCTGTCACTGCAGCAAATGATTGTAAAAATATCATGAATAATTGTGGTTTTTGTTGGCAAAGAACCAACTCGTTGGTAACTGATAAAGCTGAAGAATTGCTAGTACTTGAGTTACCATTATATACCAAAGGCACCTATTAATGTAAATTGTTTGTGTGAATGAAAAATTCCTATTGGACATGAAAATCCTCTCATTGGAATAATACAAACCAAAATCATGAACCAAAACTACTAGGGTTTAGGATCGATCTAGAATTAGAAATAAAAACTTTCTTGGGAATTTGGAATCAACTTCTGATCTTTGTTTTCAGTGCTGGTCCACTCTGTGAGTATCTTCAGCTGACTGATTTTTAAAATACAATGAATATACAAGATAACAGTAGAGAGATGATGTTAGGGTATTCAGTAAGATTGTATAAGTCTGGCTCAAGGCTATATTTATATTGGGAATACAGTGGGGAATGCACTCATTTTAAATTGGTTATAAGACCAGCATGTCATGTATAGTGGTGCTAACTAAATAAGCTGACATTAGAATACTATACTGAACCATTTTCAAATATTTACTCTTGCTTGTGACAAAATAAACAGAAAGAATTTATAACAAGAATATAAGTAATAATGATTCAGAAGAAAACATAATAAAATTAGCTGATTATGCTTCCTTAAGTATAATGAATGCCCATTTAGAAAAGAACTTACTGTCAAGTCTTTAAGACCAATATGCTAACCACTTTTCTACATGGCGGTTAATTTGTGAACAAATGTCAAAATAGGTCTGTTTCGTTACTCAATAGAAAGTCAGGTGACTAAAATCTTTTGGTAGCCTGCAATGTTGGGGGTGATTGATTAAAAATTGAAAAAAATGGCAATCAATGAATGAATTTCAACTTCCGCCTTTTGTTGGATGTTGATCACTGAAAAAGTTCAAATTCTTTAAAAATAGCAATCACAAACAGTGCCAGGGATACTGTAAGGGACTCATTTAGCATAAACTCACATCGCAAATTGAACCCGCCCTCCAAAAACCTATATAGGGAAGGAATTTTCAAAAAACATGAAGTTTTCTTCCAAACATATATGCACATGTCTGTTTTAGTCAGAGTTTTTTACAGCGCTGGTAGTCAGAGGCAACCCAGAGGCTCTTCTTTTGTTCGCTACTTTCGTTTCAAATAGGGGAGGGCGCAACTCACTTCCTAATTTTTCCACCCTAATCACTCAGCTTAGGGTGTACTCAGTTAGCTGCTGAGTGCATGGAGAAATTTTCCTGATGAAAAGTTTTCCACATTCATCGCTCATTCCCAGGATCTAACCTGGGTCTTTCTGCATGGGAGGCAGACTTGCTAACTTTTAAACCATCTGAGTAGACAACATACATTCTACGCATAATAAGGAGTAAATGTTTACATTTGCCTGTATGGGTGTTACATATACGTAGCCAACCAGACCAACTTGAAAACTGTAGAAACCTATGCAGATAGTTTTGGTTTACTGTTTCTGATATGTATGTACACTTAAATGATCAGATTGTTAAGATATGATGTCATTTCTTTCTCATATTTCTTGAACTGAAGTACATGACAAGGTTCAGTTACATTTAAACTGCTATGCACAGACCCTCATAATACGAATAAATGCTTTTCCTAAATCAGGAATATGGCTATCAATTTCAGCAGTAAAGATCTCTTGTACACATGACCTAAACAAATAATCTGAATAGAGGTGATATTGGAGACTGACATTTTTCAAGCTCCAAGCAGGAAATGAGACTTCTGAAATTCGATGTTCAGATTGAAACACTGCAAAATTGAAAGCGCAGAGCTGAAATCTATCACAAAAATCGGTATGAATGTTAAGGTCAATAAATTTTTCATGTAAGATAACAGGTTTGAAAACTTAGACAGTTTTTATGTGCAATAATAATCTTAAAAAAAGCATGGTTGTGCTAGGTTCAAACACCCTTGCTTCATGAAAGTCTAAAAAAGTAACCAAAATAGAATTTGATTCTCCATACAATATTATTCCAAAACTATGTGACCCATTTCAACTCCTTTGTTAGTAGTTCCTCTTAATGGGATTCACAAACCTTAGCAAAACGAGTTGACCCGAGCTGGGCTTTGGAAGTGGGAATGAATTTGTCATCGATTTTTGTCACTGATGTCATTGGTTTTGGGTCTGATCATTGACATCTGTTACAAACTAAAATAAACTCAGAACTCAATAGTCAGAGTTTGACTACAAAAATATCAATATTTAGAGCTATTGCTTCTTTACATGTCCTCTGTCTTGGTCTATGTATTTCGGGAGGTGTGTTTCCATCTCAGTAACTCCCTCCCTGAAGAATTCAGCGCTCTTTGATTTATACCATATGAAAATGACTGTTTTAGTATCATCAAGGGACTCAAATCATGTTCCTTTCAAGTGTTATAAGAGTTTGGGGAATGACAAGTCTGAAGGGGCAAGATTAGGGTTGCAGAGTGAATAGAGTGAGGTTTCCCTGCAAAATTCCCATAGGACAGCCCTTGCTACCCTTCAAGAAGGAGCAAATGCATTGTCGTAATAGAAAATAACTCCTTGGCATAACTTACCTGGACGCTTTCTTAGAGCTTCTTTATAATAAGCCCCTGTGATTACCTTGTGTCTTTTGAGAAAATCACTCAATATTACCCCTTTATGATCCCAAAATCAGTTGCCTCTGCCTTGAGTTTGATAGGCCCAGCTGACCCCTTAAGTAAGAAATTACCTCTTTATTGATTACCTCCTCTTCTAATTTTTCAATTGTATCATCCCAAACACAGCATGTAGAAGAATAGTTAGCGTATTGATCTTACTAACTATTGTCAGTAAGTTCTTTTCTGATGTTGTTCACATCACTGTTTCTATTGTGTGACTAACCAGACCTGTTAGTTAATTCTCAGGCTAATTCATCCTTGTGAAGCAGCTTCTGCTCATTATGCTAGTTTCACTGCCTGGCACATGGATTGAACTGACAATCCCCAGGTAAACTGCAACATTTAATCAATCTTGCTTTGTTGATTACTTGGGCGTAAAACCATCTATATATATATATATATATATATATATATATATATATATATATATATATATATGTATATATATATATATATATGTATATATATATATATATATGTATATATATATATATATATGTATATATATATATATATATGTATATATATATATATATATATGTATATATATATATATATATGTATATATATATATATATATATATGTATATATATATATATATATGTATATATATATATATATATATATGTATATATATATATATATATATATGTATATATATATATATATATATATATATATATATATATATATATGTAGGTAAAGTGATATTTTTCAAATATATATATATATATGTATATGTAGGTAAAGTGATATTTTTCAAATATATATATATATACATATACACATACATGTAATATTTTTTGCGTATATATAATATATATATATAATGTATATATGTAGGTAAAGTGATATTTTTTGCATATGTGTATATATATATATATATATGCACACACACACATATATATGTAATATATATACACACACACAGTGTCTATGTTATTGCTTATCTGGTATTTATATTATCATTCTCTTGACAGGTGTTTCAACTGTTGAACCAGATTCCATTGCTTCCTCTATATCTCTTTTGCCTACAAAAAATATTTGATGTTTGATCATTTAAAGTTCTCCATTCAAGTGGTATTTCTGTCTTCTAATAATCACTACTATCCAAAACTGACCAGTTTAAACACTGTTGCTTGGTTTAGGTTATTCATGTGTTCTGTCATTTATACTTATCCAGACTTTGCCTGGCCCCAACTGTTCATAGTACAAAATTTGAAAATTTGCACACGCACACACACTTCCTTGAATGAGTAAGAAAAAATTTTTTCTATTGTGTATTTTTGCATTTTTGAAAATTCCCTTCCAAAAATAATTTTAGTGGATGGTCCATTTACAATGTAAGTTCACGTTAAATAGGTCCCTTAGTTTGTCTTCAGCTGCAGTCACACTTGTTTTTATCAAAATTTGGACACAGCCCAACAAAAGGCAAGAGAAGTAACTTATTCATTCACTGTACCTTTTCCCAATTTTTTAATTGATCATCCCTAAAACAGCATACTGCTTACAGACAATGGTCACATTATGGTTTCTACTGAGTAACTAAATACACCTGTTTTTTTTTCTTTCTTTTCTTGTTTTTTTTTAATGACCACAGCCCAACAAAATCCATGCTGGTAGTATTTTCATCAATGTAACCTGATTGTACCATAACCACTGTTTCATTTACAAAGTTAAAAGCAGCGAATATGGGTTGTGGTGATTCATTATTTCCCTTGGAATGCTAATCTGTACTGCCTTCGATGTCTTTTTTATTACTGGTTGCATATAAAATTGTCTCCTTCTCTTTCAAGATTTCTCACAACCTTTTTGTCCCTGTCGCTATGGTTATCATACTTCAATCTTTTCTTTTTAAAAAAAGGTGGTTTTTTTTTCCATCTAGAGTCGATTCATATATTCATGTAAAGAAAGAAAAAAACAGTTTTGTTTGAGAATTGTAAATAAATCCCTTTCCTTATCCAATGCTAAAGACAGTTTACCGAAACATTTACTCCTTATCATGTCAAGAAAAAAAAAAAAAAAACGTTTTCTTCGGGGGTTAAATCCCCAGCCCTTATTTTTTAAAAACTTTTTAATCTGAATTTCTTCAGTGATTGATGATCATCATCAGTCTTTTAAACATCCATCGTTGGACAGAGACCTTCCCCAGGATTCGCCACTATTCTCTATCATGGGCGTAGCGGAGCCAGTATTTCCTGAATTTGTCTAGTTCATCTCTCCATCTTGTGTTCTGTCGGCCTTGGTTTCTTATGTGATCTCTGGGAATCCATGTTGTGAGACGTGATGTCCATCGGTTGTATTTCATTCTTTCAACATGGCCTGCCCATAGTGATCACAGCACAAGAAAAGGTGAGGTCAGTAACTCATCCACTGACAACCTCTTACACATTTCTCATTTTTTCAATTGATCACCCCCAACACAGAATGCTGTTGAAAAATCTTTTTTTACGTGATAGTTTATATTGAGCAATCAACTAGACCTATTTCTTGAATTTTTTCTGTTAAAATCAAGAGCAAATTCATATACTCTTGAAAAAAACATATATTGAAAACTGTAATTCCCTGTCCCTCTTCCATTTGGTTGAAATATATAAATCACTTTCTTTTGTCCTTGAACTGCAAAGAATAACCATGGAATTTCCAGGGTTCTTTTATATATGTTCTTGATGCTACTCAGAAGTTTGTTGAATTCAACCATAAAAAAATGACATATCCTCCTATCATTACCTTACCAGGCATTAGAAGGAAGGCTGCCTGTGCATTATGGGCCTTGACAAATGGCAACCTCTGGAAGATGAAAGAGTAGCTATCTTGTGTATATGTATGTGTATACATACACATATGTATGCCCGTCCTTGTAGTGTATCCTGGATCTAATCGTTACTTCAGTTCACGTGTCAGTCATCTTCAGCAAGTGGGTTTTTACGTGTTGGGATTGTAAGCACCCCCTGCTCAGCCAATTTAACCCATAGCTTGTAGAGGAGGAAGTAGATTCCACTCCTGGTTTTGAATGCAGAGTTATCCCCTCACCCCTGACTGGTTGCCAAGCAAGGCTAGAGAGTCAAGTTTGCACTGTTATTTTACCAATAGCTCAGGTGGCGGAGAAAATATGGATTCATGCCTTTCCCAAACACAATATGTCTTTTGGAAAAAGGTTATGTAGTTCATGTAGAATTCTTGGTATTCATAAAAATCACTATTCGTGTGTGTGTGTGTGGGGGGGTTATGAATGAATTGAAATTTTGCATACATAATACAGGCCCCAGTTAGCAAGAGTTTGATTTTAAAGTTGCATCATATCATAGTGTTTTCACTGTCCTGTGGGTTTTGCAAGATTTCATACAACACTCAAAAAGGGTTGTGGCAAATGTTGGTACTTCATTCAGTTTGTGTAAGCTATTCAAATTTCTTGTGTAGCACTATTTATATCATTACTAGCAGAAGTACCTAGCCTTACCCTGGTTTCTGAAGGTTTAAATGAATACAATCCCACAATTATAGTTAGTATCAATTGATTTAAAAAGATGCTGACTATCTTCAGTTGATCCAGGAATGTGGGTTTTATCAGAATTATTGCTTTCAAGCAACTAAGAAGATTGTTCTATTTCATCTTTATAAAATTTTATAAAAACATTGATATAAATTGATAAATTATGGGGTAAAATGAAGTTTTGTTCTTGCTTTTTTTTAAATTTTTATTTTTTGAAAATAATTCTTTTTTTCAAAATACTGAAGTGAATTACGTTGCTGAGGTATGTGAATCTTTTATACTCAAGAACTTTTTTTCAATGTCAATTGCATTATTCATTCCTATTCATGGCTTTCCCAGGGGCATTAGTGTGAAGTGAATACAGATTAACATCTCATTCATTTCTTGGACTTGGCCCGCTGATTTCATTATTTGTAACTACTAAGTGCTTGGCCACGTGCACTTGCACTGAAATTTTTTTAGAAATGAATGAATAGTTACATACAATACATAGATGCCTACAATTAGGATGTTTCCAGTTCATGCTGTGTCACATGAAAATTTTTATCTTTTTACAGTTTAGATAGTCATAGCATTTTCAACCTTAGAGTAACCTCATCAGTATTATATTAATAGATTTATTCCACTCATGTTGTGTGATGCAAGTCTTCATGGATTGGGATTGACTCTTAGTTGAGTTGCAAGGTATGATTCAACTGATAACTGGAAATCCAAGCTCTTAACAGCACCTCACTACTGGACTGGAAGGGCAATTAAAGCTTTTCTCAGTGTATGCAGTTGATGATTAAATGCTCCAGGCATTTTTCTTATACCTCATGTAAAAATGCATAGTGGCATAATCTCTATTGAATAGGAATAAAGACTTACCTCTGGGCTGTCCGTATGTACCTTGTATTGGTCAGTAGATTCCTTACACTAATTAGACCTACTTATGTTTCCACCAAGTGTTTTCCAGCGTCTCATCTATCTATGATGCGCGTAGGTTACATATTTTAGTTGAAGTTGTAACAATATTTGTCTTTGCTTAACCATTCCCTCTTCAAGCTAGACTTGGAAATTTTCACATTCTCTGCAGGATCTTCTAGACTCAGACAATTTCCAGTCTGCTGTAACTCTTGTAGTTAACTGTATAGTGTTGGAAAAGTGAGTTGTATATTGAGAGAGAGCTTTTGTTGAAAACTATGAACCAAGAATGTTCTTTTCAATTTTCCTTTTTACTTGAGTTTCTTGTTTACAATGCCAAATCGAAAAATTAAAAAAAACTAACATCCATAGTTTTTTGTCTTTAAATGTAAAGATCTCTGATCTTGATAATGGCCAAGAGTAAGACTGAAAACACTATGTTCCAAACATTTGAACAAGACCTATGCAAAGTGAATCCAGACATGCATTCTCTTGTATGTATACAAGATGAATCAATTAAAAAAAATATTTGTTAACGGTCCTTCACAAAATATGCATTGATAATACGTACATATATTATACATAGATGGAAATAAATTTAGTGATTTCTCATTTTTTCATTATCAATTATTTTGACTACTATTTACCTTCATCGTAATTTTTTCTGTTGTTTTATTGCAATATTTCATCTAATAAAAGTGAGTAATAAAATGAGTGCTGTTCTATTCTTTATTTAGTATTTATTAACAATTGTCTGTATATCACACTTGAAGTTTAACCATAAATAACATTTATCACTTGGCAAAGTTCAAAACCTTGACTATAGAAATATGCCTCCATGGATTCCAATTACATGGGCTTCTGAAGAGTCATGTGGTCTTGTAATAGTTTTATCAGTGTATATCAAAAGGATATGAATATGAGCCATTTTCCAGATAGATCTAAAGCTTTATACAGCATAAAAAAATTGTTGTTGGACTATACTGAAAACAATATGTATATGTACTGGCGAATATATACATAGATATTGCTCATGTGTAGATTCGTAGGGTTCAGAGTGGGCAAGATGCCATTTTGTATAGATTTTTAAGGTAAGTGTTTTTTTACGCTATTCTATTTTCTCCAAGTTGTTTTTGTTATCATAGGTGTCCACTTAGATCAGCCCTCGTTGTCAATGAGTGATAATGGTGCAGTATAATTGTTTTATATAAATCCCAACTTAGTTCCCAGTGTACTATTAGTTAAAAGTGTACTATTATTCGCTGGTGCTCACTCCATTGTGTTATCCCTGGAGTCAGGTCATGTATCTCTGTTAGTGGTCGAGTTCATCTGGATCATTCAGTGGGTTGGGTCATACTTGCTTACACTACAAATGGCTAGTGGAAGACTGAAATAAGCAAAATACTTTAATCTGTGGTAATCTCAGAGGTTCCAGAATTAGATCATGACACATTATGAACGGCAAAAGGAGAAAAAAGTTCATCTATTTCACTCATTTATTTTGATCAGACAAAATCGGCCATCCGGGTTGCTGCTAAGATATTTTCTGGATATCAATTTTGCCGCCCCAGCAGATACTCGTGTTAGTTATTAATTGTTTGTGCGAATATACACATACATTCCACTATAAATCCTTCAAGTTGAGAAATTCATTTTCGCAGATGATTAATTCATAGAGGACGGGGAATCGAACAATAATATTATTCTCTATCTCTTCACGTCAGACTGAAATAAGCAAAATACTTTAATCTGTGGCAATCTCTGAGGTTCAAGAATTAGTTCATGACACATTATGAAAGATAAAAGGAGAAAAAAGTTAATCTATTTCACTCATTTATTTTGATCAGACAAAATCGGCCAACGCCATGATCGTAGTGAAGCTGATTATGCAACATCAGCACATCTCTGAGAAAAGGGTTTACATTATCTCCATTGTTTGAAAAATGTCGTATGAAGACAAAACTCAGATAACAAAAGCTGAATCTTCAAAGATAAACCCCCAAATAAAAATACCAGAATCACAACATCAAACGAGTACAGTGAAGAGGTACTCTACTCAGTTTAAATTTGATCAATTGAGGTTATCATCATCAGTTCCTTTCGTGGGTGTCTCCCCCTGAAAACGAAGGCTGGGGAAGTATGAGTGTATTATGGGTAATCAAACATTCGTCAGCCACCATTACAGCTTTGAATAGTTTGAATTATAAGAAAGATTTAAAAAAAGAAAAGGGAATGGATTTAGAATCAGCTGTGAAACAAAAAGTACCTATTAAGAGATTAGAAAAAAAATGATAATCCTGCTAAAGAAGTAGAAAAATAAGCTCTTTTATATCCCGTGTACAGCAACCTTCTCCCTTTTTACGAACCTTGTCATTATATTCTGACTGACTGTTGTTGGATTTATAAATTGATAAACAAGTATCTTAAACCCCAGAACAGCAGATGGTCTACACCCTTACATTCTCTCCGTCTTTTTTCGCTTTCTTTTCTTTTTCAATCGCCCACTCTTTGCACTTCGTATTTGCCACCTTCCATTGAGTTTATCCAGTATTAAATGAATCATTTGAATTATTATCCCCAAAACCCTCTCTCGTATCTTAGGTTTAATACCGTGTCAGCGAGGGCTTAAGAGATTTTTCTGGAGCGAAATATGAGATATGGAGGTCCCTGTTAAAGCCGTAAATAACCCAGATAATTTAATATCTTGCCAACAATTAATTCCATTTCTTTAAATTAAAATTAAATATAGCCTACGTTACCCTACGTTAAAGGTCTGAACCATGGTTTTGAAAAAATTGCATTCAATCTTATCTTTTGAACATTTTTAATTGTACTTGTGGATTTATATGGGAAAATGCTCACACCAGCTGATATCTCGAGAACGGGTGTTTACATGGGTTGACTGTCAGCACTCATTATTATTTATTTTTCTTATTTCATATGCCTGCTTTTATATTATACTCTTAACTCAACTTAATCTAGCTTACCAAAGTTTTTTACTACGGACTGGGTTACTTGGTTCAATAATTTTTGTGTCTAAATTATTTTGTTTTGTTCCAACATCTCCCACTTGCTTCGTATTTACTCCTTTCCCTCTTCTGCATCCATTCATAATAATAATAATAATAATAATTTTATACACATGGAAATCGCCGGGGTAGCTTAAATTAGAACCTGTGGTTGGTTCCATCCCAACCAGGGACCTAGGTCAACGTGTCTATCTAATGAAGACCTTTGATTCCTGAACCAGAAAGATTCTTCAGTGCTGGTTTAGTTTTTGTAAAAAAATTTCCATAACCACTGGATTGAACTTGTTCAAACACACATGGATCCCTACTACACGTGATTAAGCCGGTCTCTGCCTTGTCAGTCAGAGGTTTCCATAAATCCAGGTGTTAGAGTGTAGGAGGTTTGTTCATCCCAGAAACCGCGAAAAAGGGAAAATTCTGATTATTTAAAAAAAAAAAAAGAAGATCTGTTCCAAAAGGTTCAGTTAAAATTATTTATAAATTTCTCCCAACGTTTGTGTTGTGGGAATTATTGACCGTCAGTCAATATCTAATGAAGTATTTACATACGTGACCTGCTTTATTTGTCAACAAGAGAACTTTTGATTCGCTGAGGAAAACGGGTTTTTCTACTTAACAAAAACAAAACAAAAAATCTCGTAAAACTTCAAGTACTTGGATACTTTTTAATGTGAAGTGAAGTGCACTACCAGGAAAAGTTCAAGAAGTTTAATTACTTACTACGTACGTAAATCAACATATTTTTTTCCAACATACCCTTCTTGTCTTTATTTTCTTTGTTGACACTTGACACACCTTTCTAGTAACTTTGCATTTTATTTTATTCAATGATTCGACTATTTGAAATTATCTCGATTTTTGCGTGTTCATTTTTAACTTACGATTCTTGTGTGACATTTCGATCTTATTTTCAATCTACAGACGTAAATAAAAACTTTAGTTTTTTTTCCCCCTATTTTCCAAGATTTTGGAGCATAGTTAATGATGCTTATTGTTTTGTGAATATCATTGTTGCCTGGTCGGTGGACATGACAAATCGGATTTGGATTTTCTTTTTCTTTTAAATAAAGAAATTACGCTCCCTTCATTGTTAAATTAAAGTCGAATTTCAAGTCATCACCCCGAGAAGCTGAACATGTTTTTTAATGTTTGCAGTCTCCAAGTTTTAGTTTAAAACAAAATTAAAAACGAATTTTATTTATAAATCGTAAGAAGCGAGGGAAATTAACAAGTTAGATAGCGAAAGCTAATATTTTCTTTGAATTCAATCTGATGGACAATAGACATAAAATTATAATTAATGCCACTGTGTCCTTACTTTTAAAATTGTCCAAAATATATCCGTTATTTGTTTTATTTTTCCTTTTTTACTAATTTACAAAATTGACAAATGCTGTCTAAAAATAAAGTGTATTGAAGTTGTTGATATTTCTACTAATTATTCATTCCCCGGCTTTCTCTAGGTGGAATAAATTAAAAATAAAGAGGATAATAACTGATTTAGCCCCTGGTTAGAATAGCAGCCCGAAGGGTTAAAGCTTTAAGGTCATAAATAAAGGCTTTATTCTCGTTCAATTCTTACCAAGACAAGACAACAAGCTATTTTCTAATGCCAAACTTCTTCGTACAGTACTGCTATAACAACAGTGTTATGGTACATTAAGTATAAATACTTCTGATTTCAAATATGAAATTGATGTCCAAAAAAGAAAAAAAAAAAACATAACGCTCTATTAAATGAGCCACGATGTCAACCCTCTTATCAAAACAGTTAAAAAAAACTTTTCCCTGGCTACACGGTCGGTTGCATAGGAAGTTAATGATATACTAACTTCAATTAATCATATTTTAACTTTTGTGCAAATAGCAAACTGTCAAGACAAGAGAGAGTTGAATAGTCAATAATCACACCTTTTTTTTTTTCATTTCATTTATTTATTTTAGAATGTTGTTAGTTCGTTACCAGTTGTAACTTTAACGATAGGACGTGATTTTCATTTTCTAATTGAGATTTGAATAAGAAGTAAGAAATATTGAAAACATTTAATAATTTATCGCAACTGTGAAGAAAAGTATAGAGTTGGGTCCTTGGTTTATTTTCTTTCTTTTCGGACGGATAAGAAAATAGATAATTAATCATTCGGATTGGTACCTTCTACCTACCAACAGTAAGTAATTTTCCCCGTTTACTGATTTCTTTCTTAATTATGAATCTAACAACCTCTAATTGAATTAAGTCTTACATTTGCATCTAATCTGTCTATAACACCTGCCCACTGACAATTATGAATAGTTGTTTCGAGAAATAGTTTAAAAACATTTTTTCTTTGTTTTGATATTTATTAAACAAAACCAGAAGTGGTGTTTTTTAAAAGTTTACAACATTAAGTTTTTTGGGGGTTTTTTTTCTTCAGAGGTTTTGATAACCTTTTCAAAATTCGAATGGTATAAACATTTTTACGTTTTAACCTAAATTTTTTAAAATTCGATCTTGAATGTGTCTTTTCTCGTATCTGCTGTGTTAAGGGTCACCTTGACCCCAACCAATGACCACTATTTCTGTGGATTAAGACTCGGTTTGTTTAGCAAATCAGAATGATTTTTCATAAAAATCAATTTTTCCTATGTAGATCGATATACACTGACTGAATCTAACTTTCCTTTCTTCCTGAAATTTTTCTTTAAAAAAAAGTAACTTAAAAAGTAGAAATGAGTTGGCTCTAAAGTGGGTGTTCAATTTACAATGTACGTATAATCCAAAACTTGACCTTTACTTACCAGTCTTTATGAGCGCAGACGTTCGATTTACAATGTGAATATAATGTTAAAATGGACCCTTATCCAAGGTTTTAATAAGTATACTCCAACTTGGTCAAAAGTTTGGGTCAAGTCTTAATTTGTTGTTAGTGGATGGAGAAGATAGCTTTATTGAGACCATTAATGGATCTGTAAGCAGTAAGGTAGCTTTCAGTACTCGTCAGTGAGTTCCGGTGACGTTTTAGAAGCATTATTTACTCTGTTGGTCTTTATGTATTGATGATTGAATTTATATGTATGTACATATACATTCATACATGTATTTGAAGAATGGACATATTTGGTCTCAAAGAATTATCTGTAAATTGCGTTATATTGTACAGAAACTTGTTTGAAATGATCTCCCATCTTTACACAATTAATATATCACCCAATTCAGACAACATAAATAGAATTAACAATTAAAGAAAATGGGGTCGCTGCAGGAATCGAGCCTGCCACCAATAGGGTAACCGTTTCAACGTAACGATGCTCTTACCATTCAACTAAACAGCTGCCAGTAATGCAAAGGCCAAATAACTGCTTTCAACCCAAATTCTCCTTTTGTCTATTCTCGGTCTATTTGTCTCTTTCAATTTGACTGTAATGTAGTTGAGAAATGGACATATTTGGTGTGACAGAGTGAATTATAGATTGTGTTATATTATATAGAAACTTACTGTCGTATTGAAAGACAAATAGGTTAGCTATTGTATTGTCGATTCTCGTGATGTACCCATCACAGTGTCCTTGTGCAAGTGGTTTAGCAAATTTTTTTCATAAACCAATTTGCTAGTGTAGTGAGTTTGATTGTCAATGGGTGCTCTACTTTTGTGATCTTCTGCCAGACTTAGTTAAGCTTAGAAACGATGTTCATTCTTTGTATGTAAAGATGACCACGGTCTAGTCCTAAGTAATCCGTCGTGACTCCGGGATGATCTGGATTGAAGTGAATGAGAGTTTCACATGTACTCGGCCATGATCTCTCCTCCCTGTCTATCTGGATTTCAGACGCAGAGCATAGTCAGGATCATTATTGAGTGTCCTGGATGCAATGGGATAACCAGGGTGGAATGTGTGGCATATTATGCTCTTTGGGCTCTGCAACATTTTGCTATTTGAATTCAGTTGTCAACCTTCTAGAATAGTCACCGACCAAGGCTGAAGAGCCCAGTCTACCCTGCCTCAGGGATGAAGAATGGGATTCATGCCTTTCCTTAAGATATCAGTGGGAAGTCTGTCAATTCCATTTTTTGAGCAGTTAACTGTAAAGGCCTTTGATACCTCCACAAGCTTAATGAATGATTAAAATTATATTATTAGAAACCTCTGCCAAGAGGAAAAAAACTTGCGGAAATTCTCTGACATTCACTGTTTTCTGGCATTTACTTGCCTCAGCCGAGTTTCAGCATGGGACAATGATTTTTTTTTTGTTTTTTTTTACTCTGTTGAGAAGATTGTGTAACACCATCTCCCGATTCTAGACACTTCTGCCATAAAGTTAAAATTTACTCTCCAAAGAACTCAAACACAAACGGGTCTGGGCATCATTTGACTTACATCTTTTGGCAGCATGCTGTGTTTGGGATGAGCAATTAAAAATTGGAAAAAAGAGTGACCACTGAATAAGTTACTTCTCTCACCTTTTTATTGGATCAGTAAAAAAACAGGTGTGAACTCAGCCAGACATGAACTAATTTTGCACAAACTTACATTGCAAATTCACACACCCCTCCTCTAAAAACCTATTTTGGGTGGGAACTTTAGAATAAACAAACAAAATAAATTCTTTTTCTAGACATAATGATTGAATTTTCAACCCTCTAGCTCCATTGGTGTGGCCCCAATGCATCATACTTACATGAGAGAAATGAATGACAAAATCAGAAGTTTTATTCTAAAATTAATTTGAAAACCAAACTTCCAATATTGTCATTCATACTATTTATCCATCCTTACATTGCCTGCCAGCCAGCCAGCCAGCCAGATCATTTAGAAAACTGAAGAAACTTATGTTGACATTTTTGGTTGACGGTTTCTAATTACTGTAAAACTTGCTATTTATGCCCCCATCGATGCACCTAATCATTAAGAGGAAGGTACTTAACATGAAAGCATTGGAACGCACCAGAAAATCTTTTGAAAACATTACTAATGACATATTGTGACTGTCTATAAAGGAAGAGGAAAAATATGTAGGTGTATTTAGAGGAATGTAATTACGAAGCATCATGATACATTATGCAAACTAAACTAATTTAGTATCAAGCTGATCTAAGGCTTAGTATGTGTGGCTTATGTGTAGGCTAATAGTTTTGCCACTGTAATGAATGAGGTGTGGTTGCTTATGTTTATTATAAGAACAGTTAATGAGAAGAGAGGGTTTTTTTTTTTTTTCAACTCTTAAATTCATATGAAGAAAATAGAATGTCTATTTCGGGGTAGATAACTTCTGATCAAAATAATCTCCCCCTGACCATTCGGTGATTTGAAAGAGAAAAAAATTTTTTTTCCCCGTTAACGGAAGAGTTCTACCATTTTCTGTAATATTCACTGAAGAGTTCCACTGTCAATCACGAACTGTTTAAGAATCAAGACGTCAAAAGTAGTTTCCCAAAATATGAAAAGGACAATTTCATTATTATCCCCCCCCCCCCCGTAAAAAAAGTCTGGAAAATTAATCCTGCGTCCTACCAGACTGAAGGTTACTTTTCTTTTTTTTTTCTTTTCTTTTTTTTTTTTTTTTCCCCATAGGCCTATCCTAACTCAAGAGGATGGCAATTTATGCTAGATAGTTATCCTAACTCTTGACCTTTGATGAATGAAGTATATAAGATGCTTCCTTGTAGACATTTTTAAGAAGTTGATGTAAGACGAGGCTCTTAATATCCTGATGGAGTGATCTTGAGAGATGGTTGAAATACTCAACGATTGATCTATCGGTTCAAATTCAACAAACTTTTGAGGAACACCACGGCTTTAAATCTCATTTACAATGAACAAAAGAAACAACGAAAAATATATCTACAAAAAAACACCAGGAAAACTTCTCTGATTGAATTATAACCAAATGGAACTCACTAGTACGAAGGAAGGAATTACTTGAACAGAGGCAAGATACAAGCAGAGATATACGCATCATTTTTACTGACAAAGATTTTCCTGTGGTTCTGTTGTCTGTACATATGCTTTGGTACTTTTTGACATCATAGTTGAATCCCCACAGACGAACTGACTCTTACTTATATTGCATTAACTCTTATTATTCTCGGAACTAAGTAATTGTTCGATTTTATGATTTCAAGCACTTCTCATTGACAGCAAATTAAATTAAGAATTATGTATTGGCTTTCCCTAATATAAGGGTATTCTTGAAAGAGACAATTCAGTTTCAATTATAAGATAATCATCAAGACTATTTCGTTGAGTAAATCTATTTGATTGAAAAAGTATTTTAAGTCTTTGAGAAAATAAAACTTTTCAATCAAGACCTGGTCTAAAAGTTTTTAGCAGAAATATATATGCTCACACGCACAAGTGAGACAATTGTACTAGACACGCATACACAATCAGGTATAGACATATAAGCGTATGAATGAGTATATATATGTATGTGTATAGTTTCATACACATATAAACAAGCGCATTTACACACTCACGGATATTTATACTAGTGAATACCCATGAAAAAATTCATATATTTTATTTCTTATTTGGTGGTCTTTTTGAGGAAAAAAAAGGCCTGAATTCTTTGCAGTGGAAGAGTTCAGTTTCACCTTCAGAAGTGGATAAGAGATATCTTTATCAGCAAAATTGGTACTTTTAAATGGAAGAGTTGATTGTTACTGACAGAAACAAACAAAAAAAAAATCAGACCATTCATTATATTTGTAGCTTCATCTACTTATATAATGAATGGTCTGATTTTCTACTCTCTCTTTTTCTCCTCTACTCAAATAATTCATGGTGTCATGTACCATGAGACAATTACTTTTATGTTCTAACACTTGTTCAAAGAGATTGTTTGTCATGGTTCCATACACAACAAATTGGTGAAGAGTCGTAAAGAAATTTCCATTTTCTACTCAAGGACTCCAGTTTCATTCAACTCTCAAACACAATGTATTTACTTAGTGCATTGTATGTATAATGTAAATGAATTGTCAATAATCTCACCATAGAAATGCATTGAAAGTCAGGACAAAAAAATCAGTAGTCATGAATTAATACAAGTGTTATTGACTTAATTGAGTTGATAATAACTCAATTCTGTCAATAACAATTGCATTAATTCTTGACTACTGGCTATCTTTTTCTTCCTGATTTTCAATGCATCTATATTAGTAATCTTAACAATAACCCACTTTGAGGGACGGCCATTTTGAATGACTAAAAGCAGTTAGATTTTTTTTTAAAATGGTTCGAATTGGGTAGATATAAGTGACTTTATACACTCCGAAACTCATACAAAAAGTATAAATAAATATAAATAGAATTGAATGAAATTAGAAAAAGTCTAAAACTTACTCTGCAACATTCAATTTGATAAATAAATATTAATGATTTTCCCTAGCAAATTTTTAAAAGAAAAACATATTTCAGCTCTTTATGCCATTACCAATGTTTGAAACAAAGATTTCTTGATGCATTCTGTATTTAAAAGAAAAAAGTGATAGCTAGCCATCTCTTTTACCAACTGGGCCAAACTAACATGTCCTATAAATAAAATGAATGTTTCCACTTGAATATAAAAAACAGTGCTTTTTGATCGAGAATATCATTATTTGGACATTATTATCTGATCAATATGTTGTATATCTATACTTTTTGGAACCTTTGTATGAGTTTTTGTAGCATGTACAGCAACCTGGAAATTGAGTAGATGTGGCCTTGTGCCAGGGTTAGTTTGCGCAATAAATATCTGTATTGAAGTATGTCCAGAATCTTATTTTATATGAAGGATCTCAAATTACTAAATTGCCAATTTAAGCCTACTGCCTGAAGTTGGCAAGTGTAATATATTCAACTTGATCACTGAAGGTCATAGTGTTATGTTGAAAAAAAAGTCAGTTTTGCACCTGGTTAGATGAGAGCAAAGTACATAATCTAGTGTCATTATTCAGGGATTGCATGACTTGAACCATGAAAATGTGACCAGCTAGCGGCTAGGGTCAGTATAAGCAACAGCAGCAGAGAAATCTGTCAGTCAGTGTGGGAGAAGGGCTGTTAGAAAACTCTCCCACTTTCCTTTACAACTAGAGGTAGTCAGATGAAGCGTGGTCCTAGTTTGACTAAAGAAATCAACCCAAAATTTCTTATTCTCTTGCCAACCAACATTTTGGATAGTGTGAGATCTCTCAATCACAATAACAGAAGCCAAGAGTTATATCAGTTTGAAATCATTATTAGATGAAGCATTGTCAATTGAGTTATGAATACTTGTGGTTCGAGTTCACTTCTGTGTCGTTGGTAGTCATGTGCAGTCCGATATATAAAATGAATCACGTTTTATATTGAAATTTGCATGTGAATAGAGGACACTGCTTCCGTTAAGGTTAAAAGTTAAGTTCTTCGAGGGAAGATCTCTGCTCTCTTGGAGTTGATTACCAGCTTCTTTTGTGTAACAACTTCAGCTGTTGGAAAATTGAATTCCGTTGGTAAATTCTTTTCTCTCTCTCTTTCTCATCCCATGTACTCTGGAATACCCGGAGAAGGATGATCGTGAGTCAAGGTCGGACTAGATTGGTTCTTTCTTTGCTATTTGCCTCTTCAAATCATATTCCTATTGTATTTTTTGGTGTATAAAATGCATAGGACACACTCTGTTATGTTCCTGGAAATATACCATGTATATTCATTCTAAAGTAGCCTAGACTGTTAAACTAGGGTGAATTGTAGATCCCAAGCTTGATCCCGAAGCCGACCTTCACTGGTAAGGGTGCAAGGGTAATTTTGAGGGTCAAAATTTGACACAAAATGCTGTATATCTTTCATTTTCTTTCTCACGCTTCTTATCACAATTCTTAGACTATCGTTCTGCAGTCATTAGTAAGCAGTGTAGATCAGAAAAATAAGCCTCCAGTGAGATTCAAACTTGTATCTAATTTCCTCAGAAAGTATGTCTGTCCAGGACAGCTGCCTTATCAATCAGACTGTTAAGACAACCGATTATAGAAGCTCAAATCCAACCATATAACCAGTAAGTTGTATTTCTGACAATTAGACTATGAAGATCGCTGGACTATGAAAATGAGGTATTTTATTTCATTGGCATGTTATCAAGCATGATACAGGGTCTCCTTTAGTGTGGGGGGCCCTAAAATGTACTTATGGGTAGAGGGGAAAATTTCTTAGTCTCTGCGACCCACAACCAATATTCCCTCTAATCTTTTTTTGGTTTGTGCATGCCTTGAGTTACTTAAGTTCGGCTGTGAAGTTTCATCATCAAAACTTTTTTTAAAATCTGAAAATTTTGAAAATTCTTGCACCATATTGCACAGCTCAGAGGGAATACTGCCCACTCTCCTCTTCTATTGATGGAATGGTGTTGTTCTGGAGTTAGATCCTCCAGGGGCCTGGCACATCTGCTTTAATTTTGTCATTTCGTCTGGACAAGACAAGATAAGGCTACTTCCATTTTTGAAGTCAATGAATTGATATTCATTAATAAGAAAATATGATTTTTAAAAAAAGATATTTAAGGGGAAAAAAAATCGTAATTTTTTTCTTTGACATGCATAAACCTATGGCGCTGTTTAACCAGCATAGAGGGGCTTTGCAAGTCATATGTAGGCTCTGAAAAGGTTGATTTTTTTTAGAAATGTATTCAAACAACGTACTTATTTGTGAAAATTCAGTGCAATAAATGGAAACCATGCATATGACGTACCAAACTGGTGAATTCATAGAGCACTATCTGATAACAACATCAATGGTCTGGATCCTCTCTGTACTGTTTAAACATCTAGTATAGGTTAATGTGTATAAAAGCAGAGATCACCAAAATCATCAAGTCTATAAACCAACCCTTCATAGAAATTGGGGATGATTTTAATACAAAGATAGTAACAAATCCTATCTTCCTGACGTACCAGCTTTTTTTTTCTTTTTATAAATCTATTTTAATCTTTCACGTTGCCTCATATCACAAAAATAATTTACTTTATCCTAATTTAGTTTCTTTACTGGGATTGGTTAATTAGTACTGTTTTGTGAGTCACTATTTTTCCAACTGTGTCATTCCCTGGTCAGGTACTCCCAAGAACACACCTCATCTTAAGTTGTAATATTTTCTGTTAGTGTTTCAATTGGTTTCTTGCAACTTGGTTAGTTTCTTACTTCCTGGTGGAGAAACCACTACAAAACATGTTGATGTCATGCAGACACTTGCGGGATATTTGTTGGTATGACATCAGCATCTACACTAGTTACCTCCTACTTGACAATCTATTATCCTTGCTTCACTGGTTGTCATAGAATAAAAGGAAATAGTGTTGTTCATGATTGGGGGGGATAAATATCTCCAAGTAGTTATAAGAAACCATCAATCAAAACTGTCAACATCGACATAGGTTACTTCAGTTTCTAACTTGATCTGGCTGGCGTATATGCCACACCAACTGAACTAGAGAGTTATGTCAAGAAAAAACACTTTTTTAAAAAATTCAGACTTTTGGTGAAGCAACAAAAGATGAGAGAAGTAACTCTTTTATTGATGACCCCTTTTCCCAATTTCTTTAATTGATCGCTCTCAACACGGCATGCTGTCAAATTTTAGAATTGACAAACTTAATTCAAAGTCTGGCTAGGACAGTTAGCATTCACTTCGCTCTTGGGAAAGACATGAATTAGCTTCTAAGTAAATATCTATTTAAGTTGAGCTTAGTCTGGCACTTCTCAGTTTGCAGGTCTGTCTCTTGGTTAGGTTCCATAGATCACAAGACAGCACAATATATAAGGAAGAAAACAAGTGTTCATGACATCATAGAAACTATTAAAAAACTCAAATGGTAATGGGCAGGCCATGTAGCAAGAATGAAAGACAACCGATGGACATCATGTCTCACAACATAGATCCCCAGAGATCACATAAGAAACGGAGGCCGACAGAACACAAGATGGAGAGATGAAGTGGACAGATTCAGGAAATACTGGCTGTGCGATGTCCATGATAGGGAATTATGGTGAATCCTGGGAAGGTCTATGTTCAATGATGGACGTTAAAAGACTGATGATGATGATTAGTCTGGCACACAACCTCCAGTGGAGCACCTGGTTTGAGATCAGCCCGATAAATGTTATTCTATAGAGGGCTTCCTCATATGCTCATCTGGATCTGATGGCTGTCTGTTACAGTGACATTTTCACATGGTAGATTTTTGAAAGGAGGAAAATTTGGCTCTGCCAGAGAGGATTTCTAACTGCTGCTCTTTAAAACTGTCATATCTTTTCCTACGCGGAAAGTTTCAAACATTCTTGAACAGCTGCCAAAAACCAGGCAATTTCACTTGACTTTTTACACTTAACTTCGCACGCACCTTTGTATTAGGCAGGGGCTGAGGTCTCTCAGGTTAAAGGTTCAACCTAAGCTAATTGTCCCTTTGGTGAAAGAATTCCATTGTCATTTTAACATGTTATTATAAGGCCAAGGTTTCAAGGATCAAATGTAGAATCAGGACTCCCAAATTGATTCAAGTGAAAAGTGCAATTTTCAAATTATACAGTTATGAAAATTCGGTGAAAAAAAGGACAAAATGTAAAATTCAGATCCCTTTAACTACATGAGATAATATTGTGAAAAAAAGAGTATCATGAAATTTGAAAAACTTATTGATTAAATTGAATTTTGATAACGATTTAACCTTAAAATTGAAAAAATTTCAGAGTCCAGATTCTGCATTTGATTCTGTTTCAAAAACCCAACTAACAGGAAAAGAATCAAACCTATAGTGTGTTGGGAGAGGGGGTTAGTGATTCCCGTAAACTGGGCGTTCTCTTTTGAAGAATCAATTTCGAGTGCTCCAAGTGCCTGAAACCCAGTTTAATTTGACTCCACAACTTGGAAATCCTTTTATTAATGTTTTATTTCCAATTTTTTGTCCCATTTTAAGTTGGCTACTTCATAATGATCCTCATATTTGCTTTCTAATTTTAATCCAAAACTTACTGAATCAAAAATTTCGTTTTTTGCTTTTTGAATTAATTTGGAAAACCTATCCAGTCAATTTTAGCATTGTAAAGGATGTTTTTTTAAAAACTTTCCATCAAAGCTGTCCATATAGCCAGCCAGTTATATGAAAACTGAAGAAACTTATGTACCACACATACAAGCCTCACCAATGGTGCTATGAGGATGAAAACTGGATGTCCTCTGCTGCCAAAATGTATGAAATTGCAGTCAAAATAACCAAAAAGAAGATTCTCCTAGTACTGATTTAACATGAATTTTAACCCAGCCGGAACCGCAAGTTAGTCCTGGCATCAGACATTGCCACGCTATTATAACTATAATATACAATTGATATCAAGATGAAAGAAATGCTAGCCAGAAATTAATAATGGTTGACAATGCTTCGTCTAATAAAGAATAAATCCAGATACTACTTGTACTACGACTAGTGCATGTTTTAACAAATATGGCGCCTTGTTGCCATAGTCGTTTGTTGCTATACATAAGCAGACTTCCCAAGGTAAAAATTTGAGTCTTGCCCTGAATTTATTCTTCATTCCTGATTTGTACTGTTTTCTCTCCGTCATAGCCTGATGGCCTCAGTAGCTGAGATGACAAGCAACTAAAATTAAAATCGGCATGTAGGGTCTGGATCACATATATATACATTTTTGTCTTGGAAAATGACAGAGCATGTAAATATGTTTGTCAAAGAAAAAAAGAAATATTTTGTATATCTATCATAGTCTTTAGAAAAAAAATCACTAAAAATACAAGAAAACTTGTTCTTTTACAATTTTGAACAAATTTTAATCAATCTTTATTAATATTTGATGAAGCATTGTAACACATTATTTTCATTAAATTTTTCACTAGATTTCACCTTCATCTTAATTTTAATTGTTTAGGAAGATTTTCTTGCATGATTTCTAATTAGAGCCATCGTTTCTACGTCAACGAATAACACCGTGTTCAAAAGTGAAGAATAAGCCTTCAGTGAGAATCAAACTCACACCCTCACTGCCTAAGAGACTTTAGTTTATGCCTTGCTGCTTTTACCAATAGGCCACAAAGTCTTTGATGGATTAGCAGAAGTCGATTCACACTTTTTAAGCTTTCTCCCTACACTGTGCTGTTCTTCACAGCACTAGAAACAATGGCTCGAATTGAAAACTGTATAGATATAACAAAAAACAACAGAAATTAAGATGACAGTAAAAACTAGTCAAAAATTTAATGAATACAAGTTTCAATTATTTTCAATATATTGGGTGGTTTTGTAGATTTTTCTCAATATTGAATTAAGAAGCACAATAATTTTTATGCATTTTTCAGGCGTTGTGATAAATAAATTCAGTAAGAGGCTATCATTGTGCATAAAATTCCAGTATTAGAGTGGTAATTGAGTACACTATGGTAAAGTTTGAAATTGAATGGAAAAAAAAACTGTAGTGCCCCTCCGCTTCCTTTTTCGATTCAACAAATATAAAATCCATAATGTAAAAGAATAATTTTCCATTTGGAACTAATTTTGATCATAAAATTGTGCCTTCTGATTGGCTGGGGTTGTGTATAGACAGGGCTGGCTTGGAGCCAATTGGACTGCTCCTAATTGGCCCTTTAACTAGGGTGATCTATTCTAGTTTTGTCAAACACACACAGCAACACATTATAACATACACCTAATATCACAGTGTAGGTTTTACAGAGAACAGAAATGGTTTTAATTGTCTTCTGAATTCTTAAAAAATCAGTGGTTTTTGTTTATGCTTCGAATTTTATTTTTACTGTACTTGAATTAAATAAGTTAATTATAGAACAGTGTAAAAATTTATTTATTTGAAACTTTCAAACACACATTTTGATTGCTATCCATTTTACCATAGAGATATAAAATCTGTAATAAACTTTATATCTCTGAAATTTGTACAGCACTTAGCTAGGGCCCCCCTAAACCTGTTTCCGATTAGTCTCAGATGCTCCTAAGGCCGTCCCTGTATATAGGTTCTGTGATTGATTGGTGTTTGATAGATATAATGCTTAGGTAAATCATGTAGATATATGTAATCTATTGTCGAAAAATGTGACCATTAGTAACAACAGGGGAAAAAAATATTTGTATATTAGTTCATGTCATAATTTCTCCGTCATCCTGGGAATGGAGTCATCAAAAATCATCTGGAGTCAATGTGTCGAGTTCAAAGACAAGCTTGGTTGTGCTAGGGTCAAATTCCCTTGCATCATTAAAATCTTAAACCAGAAGAAAACAGAATTCCTTTCGCTGTACAATATTATTGTAAAACTATTTATCCCATTTCAATTTCTACATTTGTAGTTCAGGTAATGAAAAAAGTCGACCTGAGTTGAGAGAGTGATTTAGTCATCATTTTTTGCCAACGTAACTCTTATTTATACCATCATGACTTACGACAGTTGTTTTTGGTGAGATCATTGTCATTGTTGTGATGAATGTAAATAAAGTCAAAATTCAATAAGATTCTGACAATAATATTTTTTATAACAGAAATTTGATATTTGCAAATAAAAAAAATACAGACCTTGCAAATGCAAGTTGACATGACATGATGCCATGGCATCACTGTTCCTTTTTCCTTCTCTCCCTCTTTATGTCTTAAATCCAAAAGTCTGACAAATCCACTATAATGAAGTCAACTCTATGAGTAGTTAGAATTCAATGATGATTTTCAACTGTATTTTTATTTCTTATTTTTTATTTTTTCAATGTAAAAAGAAAATGATATTTATCCCAAAAGTGTCCTTGTGCCCAAATGGTAAATATCTTCTAGTTAAACATCCTAAGTTTTTTTTATACATAAACTGTGTTTATACAAACTCAAATGATGATTGGATTGGCTGCAGTAATCCTTGGAACTTGTGCTGACCAACACCAATTACAGTCCTCCCCATTCCTGGTCTCATCAAAGGGCCACGATCGAATACTTAAGCAAGCATCCCTAATACCATTTCAGCCTGTTCAAACAAGAATCACTTCACTTGTTTCCTTCCTCACGAAAATAACTCAGTTCAGATCTGACCCATTTGGCTCTTGGAACAACAATGAAAACAATCACTTACCTGTAAGATTTACTGTGTTGCATGTGGTGCCAAGGAGGTGCAGAGTGGCCAAAGGGCTAACAGCAAAGAAAATCAAATTAGCAAGCCAAATTCAAACTCGAGTTGGAACCGTTTGTTTATTTTGCGCAAATGTCATTGGGAGTGGCATGAATCCATCTTCCTACCTCCCAACGGTAAATAGTAGGGTAAACTGGGCACTCTCTCTCTCTCTCTCTCTCTCTAAAGAAAAAAAAAATCCATCTAAAAAATTCTCAATATTTAATTAATTGAACAACCTATTCTATTTCAATACTTTGTGTTATTTTTCAGACAACTTCATTATTCCATCCTCGCAGAACTTTTATCTTTTTCTGTGAAGAACTGTTGTAGATGCCTTTCGCTATCTTTTGGGGGATTGAAATTTTTCCATTAAGAGAATTCTTAACTGGAATGAGTGTCGTCAATCAGTACGTGCAATATCCGACGAATACGAAAACTTCCCAACCAAGCTCTGACAATTTTTGCTTGGTCATCAGAGAAACATGTGACCTTCCAACATTGTTTATGTCGACCTATGACAGCGATGGTGAACCTTTTTAGCACAGTGTGTCAAAATATTTATTTTTTGAATAAACTTTGTCTGGGGAGTGTCACTTACATATGTTTTAGTGTTAGGTAAAATGTTTATAGATAAGCGGCCTATTTTTCTAATACCTATATTTATAAAACAACTAGGAGTTTGATAAAATATAACTTGAAATTTCAAGATATACCTATGAAACTGGAATAATCAGAACGAAATGAAAATTTCTTTCAAAGTCCATTGCATGTCATCTAAAAAATCTGCGTCATATCATTGCTGACCTATGAGATGCACTTTTAAAATATCAAAATATTACACTGCATTTAGTTTCTGTATGTGTTTGCAATGTATATTTTCAGGCATATCTGTGTGTGTGTGTGTGTGTATATATATATATATATATATATATATATATATATATATATATATATATATAATGGCATGGTTCTGCAAACAGAGATCAGAAAAGTGTGTGTTAGTTGACCATACAACTACTATCCTATTCTGTGGGTCACCTTCCCATTCATCAGATCAAAGTACCATTTGTGCTCAGTCATAGACTGCTAGGAACTGATATATCTACCAGCATACACTAAATACTCACAAAAAATTTATAGAACATCAATTTAAAAGAAGAAAAAACAGGCTCCAGAATCTTGAAGCTTCTATCTAAGATTCCCTAGCTAAATAAGATCTTCAGTTGTGAACTGGGATTTTAAATTCAAAGAGTTTTCCTGACGACTGAAGTCATTCTTGCTATCATTCTATGGCCATCTTTTGGTATACTATCCAAAAATGGAGGTGATTAAACAGAACTTTTCCTCTCTAATGGTAGCACTGCTTATAACATATGATTCCTGTTTTCCTTCATTTTCCTTGTCGGACCTGGGATTTTAAATGTATTTAACAAAGAATAGATACTATTATTCCAATGTGAAATTTTACTTTTATGTCACCTTGTACTACACATTATTATAATGTACAAATGCTTAATTCCAAGTTTAAGAGTACCTGAAAATTACAAGACAAATAACATCTATAGTTTTTTTCTCTGATCTTGATAATGGTCAGAAGTCCTAGATCCTAAATGTTTGGACAATACTTACTCATTGAATCTAATTCTCTTGTACATAGAAAAAGATGTTGATTGAAAAAACAGGGACATAAGTCCAACAATGTGTCCACATTTCTCTTGCCATTACTACTATGGAATAAGTCTTTTACTAACATCACTCTTCTGTAAAAGGATAAGAAGCTTCACCTCCATATATATATATATATATATATATATTATAGTAAATCATGTTATACCAAACTGCTCTGTATCAGGGGATGCCTGTATCGATATAATGTATATTTTTGATCTGTACAATATGTATATACTACAGTGCTCTATCAGGGACACCTGTAACAATATAATAATTGCATCTTTGATATCGCAAATAGTGTTATATCGGATGATGCTTGTACTAATAGTATTTTTATAGTACCAATATGAAAGAATATTTAATCAGATCATTTTGTTCTACAATTTTTATGACATCATCAGAGAATTTT